>JARJRE010000496.1:0-39477 GCA_030783385.1 Akanthomyces dipterigenus | reverse complement strand
ATAGAAAGTCTAGACCCTCCAGATGGCATCTGACATGGCGGCGACGGCAGCCATCTGCTCGACGTCATGGACGCGGACCACGTCCGCCCCTCCCTGGATGGCGGCCGCCACCGTCGCCGCCGTGCCCCAGGTCCGCGCCGCCGGCTCCGCGACCCCCGTCGCCTCGCCGACAAACGTCTTGCGGCTGGCGCCGACGAGCCACGGCAGGCCCTCGAGCCCAGGCCAGGCCCGCAGCGCCTCCAGCCGCCGCAGCAGCTCGAGGTTGTGCGCGGCCGTCTTGGCGAAGCCCAGGCCCGGGTCGAGCATGATGCGCCAGCGCCGGATCCCCGCGGCCTCGGCGGCGGCGACGCGCGCGCGCAGCTCGGTCGCGACGGCGGGCACGACGCCGCCGTTGTCGTCGGGATACGCGGCGAGCTGGCCCATGGTCCGCGGGGTGCCGCGCATGTGCATCAGGCAGATGGCCGCGCCGAGGCGGCCGACGGTCGGCAGCATGGCGGCGTCGAGCAGGCCCGCCGACACGTCGTTGATGACGTCGGCGCCGGCGGCGACGGCCTGCGCGGCGACGCACGCGCGGTAGGTGTCGATGCTGACGGCGACGTGGCCGCACGCGGGCATGCTGCGGATGAGCGCGACGGCGGGGAGCACACGCGCGGCCTCCTCCTCGGCGCTGACCTCGGGCCGGCCCGGCGCGGTCGACTGCCCGCCGACGTCGATGATGGTGGCGCCGTCGCGCACCATGCCGAGGATGGTGCTGGACAGGTCGGCGGCCGCGTGCCGCCCGCCGTCGGAGAAGGAGTCGGGCGTGAGGTTGAGTATGGCCATGAGGCGCGACTTGCGGCTGGGTGTCAGCGGCGTGAGCGGTGCTGCGCTGGCCGAGAGGCGGGTGACGGAGGCCAAGGGCTCGCCGACGGGAAGGTCGTTGAGGTAGTCTTGGACGAGCTTCCAAGGTTTAGAAGGGTCAATTGGCTTGGAAGGGATGAGTCTGGCGGAATAGCTGGTTAGCATGCGCTGCGGTGTAGGGGAGTCGTCGGGGGGACGCTAACTCTGATAGTGGTCGAAGCACGAATTCGCGCTCGGGAATGCCAATGTGAGGAATCGTCAATCTGTCGTTTGATATTCTTTCATCTCCGTAGAGTAGAATGTCAAGGTCAATGTTTCTTGGGCCCTTGTCGATGAGTTTACGACGGCCAAGATCCTTTTCTATCGACTGGAGCACATCGAGTAGAGCCATTGGCTCTAGTTCAGTCTCGACCTGGAACAAGAACGAGTCAGTATCTCAATAATCCGCCAGCGATTGACCAATCGTGAAGGAATATTGTGTTTCGAGAGCGAGTTCATGAGATGAACATTGGTAAACACACACACGGCATGCTCCAGCCGTCTCAGCTGCAGCTGCGCAGACTACGTACCTCACAGACACCATTGAGAAACCGGTCTTGATCCGTCACGTACATGGGCTCCGTCTCCCAGAGGCTGCTCGTTCGCGTGACCTTGATGCCTCGCCTGTCCATCTCGCTGCAGGCGCGCTCAATCTCGGCGACGCGATCTCCCAAGTTGCCACCGAGCGCGATATACGCCGTCGTGGTGCTCTTGGCGCCTCGGCAGCCGCATCCTGCGTACCATCGGCGGCTATTCGGACTGGCGGACAGCTTCGACGAAGCAGGCCGGCAGCGCGCGGTCGTCGACGGAAGTAGCGCGGCGCTGGCTCGGGAGCTGAGGGGGCGGGATGCGCCGGCACGGACACCCCGGCAGCCGAACGGCCGAACGGCACGAGTGAGCGCCCCCGAAGAAAGACGAGGGTTCATGGTGCGATTCCTTGATTGGCAATGGCCTTTACTGTGCGTTATTGACGCATTGCGAGTATTGGCGGTGCTGGTGGATGAATAGCCTGGTATGTACCCGCGGAGCAGGAATTTTCAGAGGCGCCAACAGCGGGCGGTGGCGGCCAACATATACCAGGCTGGCAGACTGCAGCGTTACGAAGAATGCGCATTCTTCTCTTAATTGCAAGTCTACATCGTATGTAATGAAAGGCTTACGTCTGTTTCAATTCATTTTAAAAGTAAAAGACGAGGGATGATGCTCGTTTACTCATCTCAGGCATCAAAAAGGCCAACAATTCGAAAATAAAGTCCTGTCGAGGCTGTGGCTCGGCAGCTCGCTGGTCGGCTACCTGGCGACTGTATGGCAAGTTGGTGGCAGACAGAGGTACCGCACCGGAACAGCGCTCCGTCAGCGGCGTCAGTTAGCAACGGTGTGCTGTGAGGCCGGCTATAGCGCTACAACGCCGTACAGACGTACCTAGGTACCTAGCCTGTAGGTAGGTACCTAGGCGTGGTGGGTAGCCGACCACGAGCAAGACTGAGCAACATATGCGCGGCGTACCCAGTAATGACATTCCGGTTCACGGCTGTAAAAATCGCGCCAAATCAACATCTGAGAATAAGCTTTGCAATGATCTGGCTCGTGGATGCGGCAAATCCGAGCGGACGTAGTCGGCGAGACGAGATGCGGGTGGGAGATTGTGGGTGATCCGGGGGCCGGCAATAGTTTATCAATCAGTCATGGGTAAGAGGTAGTAGCGTGGCAAACGACACGAGTTCACTTTTGGCCGCCTACCGAGTTTGACGGCGGTCCATTCAATGACCTTGTCGGCCGGATTCGCCTCTCAGATGGCAGAGTCGACGCTTGTGACAGCGCGCGCCATCATGCCATGGGGCCATATGGGCTGCTGGAGGGTTGGTGGGCAGATATAGCCGGGCACCCACAACGCCACTGGCTATATGCGCTGGGACGAGGGGAAGAGGGGCGCTGGGGAAAGACGAGGACCGCTGTAAGCTCTGAGGATTTGTGGTGGCAGGCCCAAATACCGCTGTAGTACAGCGCTCTCGAGTGCTACCTTATGGCTCTGCGCCTGACAAGACACAGGTAGGCAGATGGGCGTACGTAAATGTCGGGCAACTGCTGCAAGCTTAAAAAAAACTGCACACTTGATGCAGCCTCAAAAACCGCATATCCATGTCCGCGGGATTACTCCAACTACCATTCACCCATCCCAGAAGCGCACCAATTCCGGTAGTCGGGGCCGTGTCGTCGCGCTGTCCCTCGGCATCTTACCCCAGATTGTATGGAGTCCGGAGGTGCCTAGAGTCAAGCACTAAAGAGGCGCACAGGGACTGGAGCATTCACTGGTCTTGGGTGAGCCCTCAGCGGCCTTTAGTGGTTTGCCTGACTGCTCTCCAGCGCTCACGGCCCCACTGCGCCTTTGAGGATGGCTGCCACTCTCCGAGCTTGTGCCTCGGCTCGTTCGACCTTCCTGGCGACGCTCCGCGCATCCAAAAATCCGTTATTAGACTTCCCACCTGCGCCGTTCTGCTCAGTCCTCCCTCTCTTCCTTCATCCATCTTTTTGTCTTCTAATTTTTTTCTTTATCCCCCCCAGGCAATTCCACGCTGTCGTTGCTTTCCTTCATCTCTCCTCCTAGATACCACACACCACACAACCAGTCACAATGGCCTCTCCTCGTACGTTTCTGCTCTCTGGCTCTCTCGCCACCACCTCGGTCTACGAGGGTCCTCCACACGGCGCGTGCGGAAAGGAAAAATCGCTAACAAGCCCTTCTCCTCTACAGAGCAGATTCGCACCCCCATCACCGATCTTTTCAAGATCAAGCACCCTATCCTGCTTGCCGGCATGAATGTTGCTGCCGGTCCCAAGCTGGCTGCCGCCGTTACCAACGCCGGTGGCATGGGTGTCATTGGTGGTGTCGGCTACACCCCCGAGATGCTTAAGGAGCAAATTGCCGAGCTCAAGGAGTACCTCGACGACAAGAACGCCCCTTTCGGTGTCGACCTGCTTCTCCCCCAGGTTGGCGGCAGCGCCCGCAAGACCAAGTAAGCAAACCCGCCCTTGGAGATGCAAACTCCGGTCTCTCCGCCACGCTAGTCGAGGCGCCCAGTCACATGTGCAAACACGCGACTGCGTCATGGCAAAGAACTGAGAGCCGAGCATTCTCAACCCACGTTCAAAGCCACCGAATACTAACATGTTCTCCCTCTGCGCAGCCACGACTACACCAAGGGCAAGCTCGATGAGCTCGTCGACATCATCATCGAGTCCGGTGCCAAGCTCTTCGTCTCCGCCGTCGGTGTCCCCCCCAAGCACGTCGTCGAGCGCCTGCACAAGGCCGGCATCCTCTACATGAACATGGTCGGCCACGTCAAGCACGCCAAGAAGTGCGTCGACATTGGAGTCGACATCATCTGCGCCCAGGGCGGCGAGGGTGGCGGCCACACCGGCGACACCCCCACCACCGTCCTCATCCCCGCCGTTGTCGAGGCCGTCAAGAACGCCAAGTCGCCCCTCACCGGCGGGCCCGTCCAGGTCATCGCCGCCGGCGGCATCCACAACGGCCAGCTGCTCGCCGCCTCGCTCATGATGGGCGCCTCGGGCGTCTGGGTCGGCACGCGCTTCATCCTCACCGACGAGGCCGGCGCGCCCCGCGTCCACAAGGAGGCCGTCAAGAACGCCGGCCACGACGACAACATCCGCACCATCATCTTCACCGGCCGCCCCATGCGCGTCCACAACAACCCCTACATCAACAACTGGGAGACGGAGCGCCAGCAGGAGATGAAGGAGCTCGCCGCCAAGGGCACCATCCCCTACGAGGCCGACCTCGACAAGTTCATGGACGTCATCGACTCGGGCGACCAGAAGAAGATGGGCGAGGCCGCCAAGAAGATTGGCATCGAGGCCCTCTCCCTCGACGAGGACGACGACCCCATCGACGCCTTCCGCCCCCTGCTCATGGGCAAGTGCGCGGCCGTTGTCAACGAGCAAAAGTCGGCCCGCGCCGTCATTGACGAGTTTGTCAACGACGCCGTCTCCTGGATGCAGCGTGGCAACAAGATGATTGCCAAGCTGTAAGTATCTATGTGTTGCATTTACAAGACGGAAAAGATTATCCACATGAAACAACTACATCATCACGGCTCGGCTTCGGCCTCGGCGTGAGAGGAGAGCGCTCGCTCTTCCACCATTTTTGGGTGTTTTTTATTTTCCTTTGTCTTATATCCTGTAGATTAGAAAGCATCTGAATAACGAGTCAAAAAATGAAAAACAAGACTGTTAAAAATGTCAAAAAAAACTATCCTCGCCCCAATCCAAAGCCGATTCTGTGCCATTGTCCTGTTGATCAAAACCTGGTCCAGCCCATGGATTTTGGCTGACATGTGATGCCGCCCGCCTCCGCCGAGTCCATGTTGCCGAACCGTCGGCTGGTCTTCCCCACAGTGACCCTCAAGCCCCCCGACGCCAAAGCCCTCTTTGCTTCGCTCGCTCCGGACACTTTGCCCTTTTCGCCCCCTGGGACTGGTGAGGTGCGGAGAGGGGACGCTTTTGGCTCGCCAATGTCCGAACCCAGTCAAACTGCCTGCGTTGCCCCGAGCCCATCCCCACTGTCATTCTCATCACGGAGTTTGATTATGGCATGTAGGCGACTACTAGGATGAGAACCTCTGAAAAGAAACCAAAGAGAAAACTAGTATATCCGTATGGCCTTTTCAGATTACAATCTTGGGGTTGTCTCGTATTACAACAGGTGTTCCATTTGTGTCTTTGCACCTTACATATTCAGACACAACCAGCATCCATCGTGCGTGATTTTTATATTTTTTTTCAATGCACCATGCCTTGTAACCATTTTTGTATCCTCGTCGTCGTTTTCCTTACCACCCGGCCTGATAAAACAAAGACAAAAAACGACACAGAAAAATTTCTTGCAAAAGTATGAAAATGCTGCAGCTGTTCGCATGTAGATCAAACTCGCCTCCGTCATTGCCGACACCTCTAAAACCCAAGTCTTCTGCTTATAAACCCGGCGCACATGCTTCGCCATTATATTATTGTTGCATCTCTCTTGACAGTGTAACCCACGGCACTCAGTTGCCAAGGTACTGACGGATGGCGCCTTGCAGGCGAGTAGCGCCCTCGCCGACCAAGTTGCCTAGGTTCTCCAGATCGTCGCTGGCAGTGATGCCAAACTTGCGCACAAAGTCCTTGGCGGCCGATTCCAGATCACCATACTCCTCCTCGGGCTCGTCCTCGGGACGGCCAAAGTAGGCGTTGGAAGAGATGGACGTCGCACCCTCAAAGCCTTGCAAACGGCCCTTGGCCTCGGCTTGCGAGTTGGGATCGTAGGCACCCTTGCCAAAGTATTCATCCGATGAGATGCCCTTCTGTGTGCCGAATTTGCTGCGCGCATAATTATCAGAGTCATCTAGAAACAAAGAGCATTAGCTGATGATCAAGTGTCAATATATTGCGCCGACGTAGCGTACCAACAGTGGCCTTGACTGGACCAACAGAGCCGAACCCGCCGGCGTTCTTCTTGGTCTCCTTGACAGCAGCGGCCTTTCCACCGCCAATCTGGCCAAAACCAAGTCTAGCGACGCTCATGCCCAGTCTTTCCACTTCGGCGTTCGACTTTTGTCTGGTATGTGACGGTCCTCCACGCGCAGGGCTGACTGGAGTGGGTGAGATAATAGCAGCAGCAGAGCCAGAGTTAGCAGGGCCCTGCTCTTCCTCCGCATCAGGATCGTAGCCCAGCTTGGCGATGCGATCGGCCTCCTCCTTGGCCTTCTTCTCCGCCTCGTCAAAGTCGATAACGTCGGCAGTAACCTTTTTGGCCCCGAGCTTCGTCGTCTTCTTGGCGCCTAGCACATTAGTCTTGCGGGCGGCGCCTGTGGTGGTCGTCTTTCTCAAAGCCGCGGAAGAGGTGCGACTGGTAGCGGGTTTGGCGTCAGCGTCGGGTTTGGTCAGGGGCGACGCGGATCGAGACCCGTCCTTGCCAGCGTTGATGAAAGGGGACGGGGTGCGGCCAACAACAGGTGGCGTGGCAGTTCGCGAGATCGGAGGCGTAGGGCGTTTGATGGCGGGCTTATCCCACGATGAGAAGAAGTCGTCGTCTGGCTCTCCGGCTGGTGTGGCCGAGGCTTCATCGGCACCATCGTTGAGGACAACCTCCTCAGGGTACACTTGTGCGTCCTTGGCGGCGCGTCTCTTCAGTTCATCCTTGTATTTGGTGGCGGCGTTTGACTGATATTTCGTCTTTGGATCCTTGCTGTTGAGCGCAGCAGTACCACCGTTGGCGCGAAAGAACTTGGCAGCAGATTCGTTGCCACCAACTTTCATCAGCCGCAGCTGTTCCCATTGCCATTGGTCGAGGTTCGTAGAACGAACAAATGAGATGTGGACGCCGAGGTTGCGATGGTTCGAGGAGCAATCGAGACACAGATAAATTGCAAAGGGGACAGAAGTCCAGGTGGGGTTGTTTTGGCCGCAGTCGAAGCAGGTCTAGGCGGAACAAGATTTGTTAGCCGTAGCTGCTGCATTGTATTCTATTCAACGACGCGTCTACTAACCTTGTTAGGCTGCTTAGACTTGAGCTTCTCAAAGATCTTGAGCGACTGCTGTTTCGTCGCGAGACCACTCATCTTGGCGGTCGAATAGCGGCGGCGAATTGGTTACAGAGGGACAGTGCTCGGTAGATTGGAGAGATGCAGATATGTTCGCGGTGCTAAAGAATGTGACAGGACATGCAGCAACCAAGACGTTTAGCTGGTCGCGCGTGGTTTGGCCAATACGTAACAAGGGGACTGGAGATGAGGACACAACAGGGAGCGGGCTATTCTGGTAAAGTGGCATAAACGAAATCGCCCATTGTCATTGGATGAATCTTGGCCAGAGACCCCACCTCTACATTCTGCCGAGGGCGGTGTGCTCGTGATGACCAGAACGGGTTTGGCCATGCCTCAATTCAACGACAAGACTGAAATTGATTGAGATTCTCTACCCGCATCAGCTTGTGGTTGTAGGCCGCCAGACTGTACTTGAGGAAATGGGCGCGCGTATTTCGACACTATGAAACCCGTCACCTCCCTTGCGGCCCTGCGCCCTGCGACCAGCTTTATCAGCGCCCATAGCTTGCGAGCCTCGACAATTGCTCGGTCGTATGCGACACAGAATACCCAAGGACCGACACCGCTAGGGCCGAAGCGGCGAGGTGTTACACCATTCAACGATGACGGATATGTTCCATGGAAACAGCTGTCCGTTCCAGAAAAGGCCGCGCGCGCAACGCAGCAGAGCTTCAACTTTGGGCTGGTCCTCGTTGGTCTCGTGCTCACTGTCAGTACTCAATGAAATGCAGATTCGCATTCGACTCCCTTCCATGATCGCAGCCTGACCAAAGACAAACAGGGCGGCGTTGCGTATCTTTTATGGACAGACGTCTTCTCGCCAAACAGCAAAACCGTCCAGTTCAACCGAGCCATCGACAAGATCAAGAAGGACGAGCGATGTCTGGAGCTTTTTGGCGATGCAAAGAAGATTCTCGCTCACGGCGAAGAAACCAACAACAAGTGGCAGCGCGCGCGACCTCTGGCGTACGTTGGATGAAGCTAGAGCACCCAGTCGGTTACAAGAGTACTGACTCACATTCGCAGATCGACTGAGCGCGTGGATAAGCAAGGAGTTCATCATCTGCTTTTGCACTTTCACGTAAGCACTGCATCGTTGCCCTCATGATGGGTGTACGCTGACAGGACCACAGGTCGAAGGACCACGCAACCACGGCGTGGCGCAAGTCCATATGGTCAAGCTCCCCAGCCATTCCGACTACGAGTACAAGTACCTATTTGTCGATGTCAAGGGCCATGAACGCATCTATCTCGAGAATTCCGAGGCGAACAGATCTGCCGGCAAGAAATCATTTTCCATGTTTGGAGTCAAGTGGGACTGAGAGGTACCAAGTAAGGAACTGTTTCTCGTTGTTGGTTACTCTTGGCACTGTGACGACGTACCCTGTACAATTTGTATACTATTTGAGCATCATGAGCAAACCAATGTTTTGGAAAGTGGCATATGGAAACCCGAATAGGAGCAATCAGGAGACTTGCACCTGGGAAGACCAGGCAAGCCAAGGCACCATACCCACACGCCTGCATGCACTTTTTGACCTCATTCAGATCAGCTCAACACTCTGTTGACTTGCCGTACGCCTACAAGTAACACCTGACACCGTTCAATCAGCTGCAATTGACACCTCGAGGCTACCACGAGCCACATGGTGCGCGATAGAGTGAGCGGACAGTACGATGGGCCTGGCGAGACCACAAACAGGTAGCTAAGCAACAGTTTGACATTGAAGTCTGTGCTACAACACAACAATCGTGACGACTTATCAAGTGCATTGACAGGCAAGCATAAGCACAGATGAAGTCAATCTTTCGTATTGAGTCACCAAAGCGCGCCGCTGAGATTAAAACGGGAGGAATGTGGCCTGGTCCGACCTCTGGAGCCACATGAAGGGAGCAACTGTTCCAGTTCTGTTGATCATCAAGCTGCCAGTGTCCGAGTGAGAGGTACTTGTAAAGTCCACTTTGCATGTATCTTTTTCACGGGGTAAAATAGCGATTCAGTTTCGCCTTGTCAATAGAGCACTCGATGGCGTGGAACTAGTTCCTCCGGACCCAAGGGCAGACTTACACTCCCCGTTCTCTATCGGAGATTCGACTACTTTTTGCGGCATACGAGCAAGTATCTACCAGTACAGCACGGAGGAGGATTGCGGCGACGGAGACCGTCGGAGGGGTGTGTGGTTAAAGTTGACCAGGTGGCACGCAGAGCGTGAGGCTCTGCCATTGATGATGGGCCCCAACTTCTCCCCTGGCCTGGGGAAATTTGGAGAGCGGGGAGGAGGGCAGGACGAAGCTTGCAAGCTTTACGGGGGTGCTGGTGAGGAGACAAGAAGAGACGCTGACAAGAGAACAGACAGTTTGTGAGATGAGCCAAAAGCATGTGACACTGGTCATTGCGTCACAGAGGCAGCGCATCTCCAAAGATACGATCACCAATGCGGATAAGGCGGCCGAAGTTGTTGGAGAGGGGCCGGGATGTAAGCTAGCGCAACCTCTGCAGCGATAGCCGAACGCGATATATGCTGTTCTCAGTTGAGCTTCATTCTGCTTTACCTCGGCTATTGCTCTCTCTGTATCTCTCGATAGCACGCCAACAGCCACCACAGACCAACGGGCCGTGCGCACCCCCGCCACGTGAGGGATTCTCCATCATGCGGCGGGTAGGCTCATAGGGGCGAATTTTCATTTGATTTTTTTTTCTATCCGATATGTAGCAGGCAACAGACGAGGCGGTGTCGACATCTGCTAAACTCAATAAACCCCTGCAACTCGAGGGATTGCTTGCGCGAACTGACACGCCCATGCAGCTACCCCACGACGGGAAACCTATATCCATACGGAGCCTCAAAGAGTGGGGGAACAGATGAGCCGAGGCAACAAGATGCTTGGCCGCAAAAACAATGGTTGCTGCTGCGCATTCCTCAAGGTCTAGAGCCGGCAGAGAACGATGATACGACGCCGTTTGACTTATGCAGGTACATCAGCCGGCGCGACGGGCAGTCCTTGTCGAAAACGTCCTGACGCGCTTTGAACTGCTGCCTCACCCTGGCGGTTACATGCCACCCCCTGGCACTGATAGCTTGCGATGTGTCTTGTGATCTGTCGCATTGCCTCTATGCACCCGGATACTGCACATGGCTAATCATTCTGGTGACTCATGTCAACATGATAAGAAGTCACTACCGCAACTTCCGTAGTGCGGGTGGCTTTGACAGGATGCAATGATGTCGGCGATTTCAAGCATCGTCTCGACTTGGGAGAAGATCGCCCCTGCCGTACACCGAGCCCGGATGGCCTACCCTGTAGAGAATCGTCGTCATGACTTGTCGAGTGTTTTTGGGCATGGTTTGAATCATGGCGGCCCCCAATATGGCGTCACGATATAGAGGCATGTCCACAGCAGTGTCGTTCGACCGGCTGGCTCGCACATCCTGGGGCAGCGGCGGCGATATTCGGCACACATCGGAATGAGCCCGAACAAGGCCACATCGCTGAGGGGCAAGTGTACTACAAGTCTCTTGTTACCACGTTCCAAGTTTCGAGACCCAATACGAATATGTTTTGGTGCTCGATCAGCCTGCGTCGGGGCTCTGCTCTCGGCTCTCGGCCAGGTTACTTTGCCTCTACGGGGCTGGGTGCGTTGTTTGTAGTGTAAATCATGTTGCAAGCATGTTGAAACGATAGTTTCTTCCACCATTTTCCCACAGTTTCAACTTTGCCGAGCAGGCCGTGCCTCTACCACCGGCCTGCCATCAACCATGATCAAATGCAGAGTTTCGGGTTCTGGCGGCACAGCATCAAAGACGCAGAGGTACTTGCAGAATTACGTGTCCGTGTACAGTCGGGGTAGCATCAAAGCACGCACTTCTTGCAGGAATCTAGATTGTCAGAGCAGAGCGGCGCAATTTCAGTCGCAGGGTCGCACTCGGGAACCCATCGCCTCTCCGCCACGGGAAGTTACCCTGGCCGATTTTCAACGGAATGGCATATTTGCTTCGTCATTCTTTTCCAACTTCACATGTTTTGACTATCCCGTAGCCATCCGCAGCAACGTCGCTCTGGAGTGTCAATCTGCTCACCTTGCCATTCGACCTGCCCGTTCCCTCCCGCCCTCACACGCATGCACCTTGGAGCTTGGGCCCATAGCGGGTATAGTACTATGCGTCGGAAGATCGAGCGGCATTCACGCAAAGGAGAAGGTAGATCAGGCCATGCATGCCAGACTGCTACGCTCTCGGGGCGGAGCAAGGGCCCATCAGATGGCAAGAATAGCAAGATCACGGCCACTTGGTCGATGCCGATGCAACAAAACCCCGCGCGGATACCATACGAGAGGAGGCCTGATCGCGCACCTACCTCTTTGGGCGGTACCTTTTTTTCCTTTCTCGATTGCATGCCGGGGATGGATTGATTGAATGGCGCCCCAGCCCTGCAGCCGCTGCTGCAAGGGCCTCGTTCAATTCTTGCCATGTGCCTGACACAGTTTTTCTTTTAGAGGCTTCACACATTTTTGTCGTTGCATCACTAAATAATAATTAGACAGGGCTCTTTGTACGCCGCTCATATCCGTCTATACGGCGCACACACACCACCACCTCCCAGCTCCATCTACAAGCCACGCCGGCAGGGATCATGGCATGGGTTAGGCAAAGAATAGCCAGTGGCGCATCTACCCAGCCAGCCTCTCTCTGGGCATTATTTGCTCAAGACGTGTATGAATCAGCAAGGACGACGCCTTTCCACTGCAATAGCGCGGGCTCCTCTCGAGCGCTCAGCGGAGCGGCAAGTGTGGTCTCTATTACACTGCGCCATTCGGCCCCAGGCTGTATGGAGTAGGCCGCACGCGATTGTTCTATAGCGGCGCCTTATAACACCATTCTTGAAACTAGTCTCTCGCGCCTCGCTACTTTTGACCTCGCCAGCATGCAATGAAACGTACTTTTGATGATGTGGTGGTGCGCAAAACAGCCCAGAAGCATCCGCAAAACACTACATGACTACATAAACTACCCATGTAGACAAGTAGCAACCGCGTTCCGATATTGCCCGATGCTGCGAGTCAACCTGCACGGCGAAAAAAAAAAAAAAAAACAAGCATCTGCAGCGGGACCGTCCCGTAAAAAGCAAAGAGGGCCTGGATTACCAGGACCAGTACAATGGCCGGGCCGCCCAGTTTTTTCTTTTCTTAGTACCCTGGAGCAGCACGAGCGGCTGGGGACCTGTCGCCATTCGATAGCCGGGAGCATGGCTTCCTGCAGCACAATCACTGGGCTAGACGCCGATGAGCCAAGATGGAGAGGGGGGGGGGGGGCGTGTAGTGGGAGTGCCACGAGGGCCGGCTCACCGAGCTATTGCTCGCCGTCTGGGGTTTTCCGGCCCACCGCAATCTACGCTGTAAATGCGAAGAGTCAGAGCAAGAAGTACATGCAAAGAGGGCGAAGCTGGGGGCGCGCCCAGGATTCGCTACTTATTACACATTGCAACGTAGCAAAAGGCCCTGTTCGAGAAGCGCGTTCCCCTCCCCATCTTTTGGCTTGGCTTCTTGCAAGCGGGCCAATGGTGTGCGTGTGTGTATGTGTCCTTGGGCCTGGAGTGGCCGTTTCGGGTGCCACCGAGATGGGTTCGCTCTCGCAAAGGGGAGAGGGCTGCTGCATACTGTACCTTGATGGGCATGGGCGAGCGCAAGCTGAGAAAAGAAGAAGGGGTTGCTTTTTGTAAGCGCACAAATAGATGACGGGGAGAATTGTGCTCTCGAACCGGCCTCGTCTCCATGGCCAATGGAAGGAGACGTATCCTTTACCTGCTTGGCTAGTCGAAGAAGCGAGTATATTGCGTGCTTGAAAATGGGTGCGTAGACGTCCCAACGACGATGCCGAGGACTACGACGATGGATTGGCCAGATCCGTCTAACCGTGTCCTCCTCAACCATGAGTGGGGGACAGGTCCTCCGCCGTAGAAAGCTCCCAAATTGCATCCAAATTGATGCCTGGAGAGGGTTACATTCATCGTACATGACAAAAAGAGGCCATCCTTTTTATGAAGTCCTGCTCAAGCCCCTTTGGTAAGCGCTTCCCCCCGTCGCAAGCCTCGTTGCAGGGCCTGGCTCTCCAATGGAAAGCGCAAAAGGCCGCCAGCCTTGGCTTACATGACAATGTACGCGTCACCAAGCCTGCGCCCTCCTGCTTTCATCCATCTTTGCATTCTCCTCCCTGTGATGGCGCCTTTCGATATGATATCAACATGGGCCTTACCGACGCAACTTGCCTCCACAATGGTAGGTTGCTCCGGGGAAGCAAGGCACATTGGGACCCTGGAAATAGCACGAGCTTCTACTCTGTACTTGCTTCCATATCGGCCCGGGAGGATTGCTTCTGGTGATGGTGGAGTATTCACCCAAGTAGGCAGCGCTGAACGAACAATCTGTCCCTGCCCGCCTATAACTGTCCTTGGCAGCAAAGTCTGGGGGAAACGAGGTCGCGGGCTAACTAGTCGAGGCGCGAGCCCATCTTCCGGGGCAGCGAGGCGGCGCCCTTTCGGCGAGGCCGACCGGAGGCCCTCTTTGGGGAACAAAGGTGGTCTAACCGGTAGCAGAACCACCGCCGGCCGTCAGCCTTGCCCATCTTGCCCACAACATTCTCGGAGCCAAGATTGCAACGAAAAATGTCTACTCGACAAGTTTTTCCTCCTTTCTTATCTTCGGACATGAATTCGGGGCGTTTTTCTCTCATTTCCTGACTCGAGATAGCTGTCCTGTCCAGCCCCCCCCCATCATGATAGGTAAACATCATCGCACACCCCCCGTGCACCCCCGGACCGCGACCGGGGAATACGGGGACTTTGTGCGCCACCCAGAGTGCTCCCCCAGGCTGCTCGAATCTGGCAGGAGCCTTCCTTCAGATATTCTTCCCCAGAATTCCGCTGCATAAACTTGGGGCTGGTCCTTTTTGTCTAAGCGTCATGGACGAAAAACCTCGTCCAGGACACGCCGCGGACACCGGGGCCCAATGCTAGATGGCATCAATCTCGACCTCTGCCTTTACCTGTTGGCGCCACCAAGGCTTGTTTTCTTTCCCTTGATACCCAGTCTGACAGAAACGCCACAAGCTCTGGGTTTATCGCCATGCCTTTTCCCCTCCCTTGTCATCCATCCCCACCCCCACACTTTTCTTGTGTCATGTTATTCTACGATAGCGTACATATGTATCTGATCACCCTTGATAACATGGCACATCAAGTCCCGAGTCTGAAACTCATCGCCGAGAGAGATGACTGAAGCGGCGAGGGAGCACCGGCCTGCCACTGAATGCTAGCGCCGGAAGCTGGTATGGGGTAGTTTGATCGTCTTTCCTGATAGTCTTGCCTCTTCGCATGGGATGCCGTTTCGGCACTGCTGTCCTGCTGTAACAAGCTGCGCACCAATAAGGCTACAGCTGCCCGATAGGTAAATGCCCACCCATGGTTATTCATGGCCACCGTTGTGCCGAGCTAGAGAGACGAAGCTTTGTGGCTTGCCAGCCCTCCGAGCCAGTGATGTTGTGAGAATAGGGAACAGGGGAGCTACAGGCTGACTCTGGTAGCAGCGCTGCGCAAAGCACAACCCCTTTACAAACTGCACAGCCCTGTGATGCCTCGTTGTCGACGCACGCCCGCTTTCCAAAGGAGCGACTGTATGTTGTAGACATTGGTGATGGTGGCGCGCCGTCTTGGCTTCAAGGTATCACTTTTCAACCCTCTTCTAGTGCGATCAAGGTCAAGCCCATTCAGCCTGAGCTGAGGCGGTGTATTCTGCATCATGCTCGCTTCTCCCCTGGACGCTTTTATCAACTTGTTCTTTGGCGCTTTTGTGGACGCCCAGCTTCATCCTCCTTCCGCTCGCTTCCATGGGTCGGGCTGCGGTAGCACGCACCAGTGATGCAGCCAAGCCTGCGTTGGTGGCCGAGCTAACAACGGTGTGTCTTGATAACCACACCAAGCCACGGCAGCAACGACGCTTGGGCGAATGCTGCTGCACCCAAAGACGCCTCAAATTTCGAGCATACTAGCGGTCAGTTTGACGCATAACGGCTGGTACCCGTCATCTTCTGTAAGAGTGGTATTTCCATGGCGTGAAGATGTCGCACGCCTAGCTAGTGCCGCTTCTATCCTAGGCTTGTACTAATTATGCCAAGGTTGCATACTTTTATCCATTGTTATCTTGTACTTTGCATTCCTTTACCCTTTGCGTATCTTTTGCAAAGATTAGCCTCTTGTATTCTGTTGGAGCTGCTGATCCGCCTGCGCTGATTTGAGACATGCAGCCGCCACAGCCCCCAAGAAGACCGCCACGAAATGTGACACGCAAGGCAGGGCTGCTGAGGCCAACGACGGGAGCTGAGGCAGCACAGATTCTTGCGCAGAGTTATGTAAATCTTGGAAACAATTAGTCAAGGGTCTCAATCTCGCACCAGCATAAGAGAATCCAGATTGTAAGCACGTCGGACGCTCGATGCAAACATGCCTTTGAGCTTATAACACGCAAGGTATACATGTGCAATGTACCCTTGTCCTGCTGAAGTGCTCATTCGCCCGATCCTACAGCAAGGATAGGCATGTCAATCGTGCAATATGCAAGCCGCCGTTATAGCCATCTCGCTGCAACGCACCATGGGTGACAATTTGAAAAAAAAAAGAAAGTAAAAAAAGAAAGAAAAAAAAAACCTCCCTCGCTCCATCCTCCATCTTCATCTTTCAGCTCCTTCACCGACGGCCGGCCGCAAGCCACGGTGCCAGCTGCAACCCCATGGGCAGCTACGGCTTGCATGCCGCGCCACCTCCACGCAGGGTAGCGCTGGAGGGTGAGGAGGGGGGAAAAAGAAGGCCAAAGCACCAAACTACTGCTCCCTGAGCTAGGGGTCGGTACGGCGTCGTCCAGCATTGATGCTATATGCGGCGCTCTCGGAAGCAAGATGTTGCAGTCGCCACAGCGGACTGCTGCATATGTGGTAGTTCTGACCGGCCGGCGCCCATCAGTGTCTCTCTTACAAGTTTTGGTGGCGCGCGGTTTCTGGGGGGGAGGGGGGGGGGGGCCGGCGCTCTCCACTCAAAATGTCAAACGCAGTAACCTGTTCGGCTGCGACGTTGGGTGAAAGACTTGTATCCGTACCAAAGAAGCATATGTGCTGGAGTCTGGAGATGGGACTCTGCTACAGCAGACACGCCCGAAGCCACACGCTCGGCAGCCCGAGACCAGCCAGTCATGTCATGCGGCAGTTGCTGCCATACGCCTGCAGCTCAACAAGCAAGGTCAGCAGCAAGGTGTACATGGACTTCTTCCCTGGCCTTTCTTTGCTGTCCCGCCCCGGGCAAGTCCCGGCTCGGCAAGGGGCGACCAGCCCAAGCTTCTTGACCTTGGGGGTCTCAGCATGTGCTTTTCCCCCTCAGGATCCCCTTCAGGGTGCTGCCTGCTGCTCGGTAGAGAAGATGAAATTACAGAATGCGGATAGATGGAACAAATTACAAAAATAGAAACTGGGTGTAACGGGAAGCGCCAGTAACTCTGGCACACAGCTGACAAGGCAAAATCCCGTCGTAACCGTGCAAGCCGTTGCAGCCCAGCCCTTCTTCTCCGCCAAACTCAAAAGAATTACATGTAAAATAGTTGGTGACGCTTGGCATGGCTGAACCTTTGCCGTGTTGCGTCTAGACCGACCGATCCCCCGCCGACCAGAACAAAGCCAGTGATTGTGAAACGGACATGTAGTTAAAAGCAGAGGAGAGGAAAAAAATTTGTCGACGTAGAAGCCTTTGCTGCACCATTCAGGCGCAAAATCACGTTGTTTCATCTGCAACTGTCGGGCCATGGCGCACTGCCAATTTGCCCACCAAAAAAAAAAAAAAGGGCCGCTACCGTGGGCTGGAAAACGTAATACATTCATCGTCAGGTTTTGTTTAGCATCTATACTATACAGTCATAATGATGAGAAAAAGTACAAATCACAAACACAAAAAATACCGCGAAAATAAATAGGGAGCGCTACAAAAAAGAACGCATCAAGGGTTAAAAGTAAAACCATAACATCAATGGCCAGCTACAAGTTTCCACCTTTCGGGGGGGGGGGGGTTTGCAAACTCGTACTCTGCTGTACTCGTCCACATTTGCTGCGGCTGGCTTCTTACATCCGCTCGCTGGCCTCCGGTCTCCGGGTTTCCCGCCTCGGGAGCCTCAATCTGCGCCGGCCATTGTCTGTGTCGTGCCGCCTGTCATCGGCTCACGCGCGCGCTCACCGGTCCAACTCCCACGCATGCGGCCCCATGCATGCATCCATGAGGGTATTACCATCTACGCATCTCCCACCTTGACTTGGTACAAGATGAAAGAGAAGATAAATTTGACGGGTAGCTTGGCTTTACGCTGTTCCCGGGTGTGATGGTGCACTGCAACTCGGCAGGTCCTATACCTGGACGCCTCTTGTATAGGTATGTACCGAGGTACCTATTGCTCAGCTGTCCACTTGCCTGTAATCGCTAGCTTCTGGGCTTTTTATTGTGCTGCAAATTTCTGACAATAAAGAGAAGAAAAATGCCAAATGTCCTCGGGGAGGAAAAGAAAAACAGAAAATAATAATAATAATAATCGAATGACGACATGCAACGAGCGAGTGGTGCGCAACCGCCCGCTGGGCTGTGGCGGCCATGGGTCCGACCGTCTGACCTCCACACTGAGCACCCCGTGGGCTGCCCACGTTTTCTACTAGTCACTCAATCGTGCACATGCTCTGTAGATTAGCTGAACAGGGCGAAAGTGGGCTATTTTTGTGTGTCTAGTCAGTGTGTGCCGCTGGGTGAGAACCCGTGTGTGCCTCTCTCTCTACCTAGTCCATGGGGGTGGCTGTGTATGTTTTGGTGTCAATGTGCTTGCGCCTACATTGGCTGGCTCGAGTTGACCAGTCACAGTCATCAAACGAACAGGAGGCGTGCTTGTCAAGTGTTATTGCTTGGCTGTCTGGCGCTTCTTACTATGAGAGCGCTGGGTTTATCTATAATCAATAAGGTAGCCCAAATATTATCCCTCCAATACAGCAGCTGTACAAGACAAAAAAAAGTAATCAAGCAGTATATAAGCGCCGGGAAGTGGTGATGTCTATTGTCCGTTCCGTTCCTAATCCTTCCTATCCGTAATGTCCCCATGTTTTTGTGCGCAAATGCGAGTCCCAAAAAAATGATTCAACAGCTAAGGCCAAATCAAAAGCAAAAGTGGTGCTCCGGGGACGTGGCCGTCTGCCTCTGCGGCACTGATGGCACAGAGGGGAAGCGGTCGTCCGTATACACCTGTAAACGCCAGTGTCTATCCTTTAACCGTCTATGTTCCCAAGTCATCAAGTCGTCGCCGCGGCGGTTGTGAGGCGGCTCCTAGGCGCGATCCATCAAGTCGCCGCCGGCGAGACTGCCAGTGGCAGAGCTGCGACCGCTGTGGGCGTGATAGCCCTGCTCCGAGAGGAGATCCTGAACGGCCACCTTGGGAGGCTGGGGCACAGGGAGCTTTCTCTGGCTGCCGTCTGGGCGGCTGAGAATGTCCGTCAGAGACATGCCGGTGCCGCGCTGAGCGTTGGGCTGCTGCAAAATCGGAGGAAAGGCAGGCGTCTCCAGATGAGGTTCCATGGGTGCTAGAGCGGGCGTGTTGTGCTGCAGCGACAAATTGCGCAGGCTAGGCAGCTCATAGCCGGAGAAGGGGCGCAGGCGAGGCGAGTGCGCAGGCGTGGCAATGGGCGTGTGGTCAGGAGTGGGAGAGAGGGAGTCATGAGAAAAGGTGGGAGAAGAGGGCGCGGTAGAGTTGGGCGAGTTGGGGCGAGAGCGCTTGATGTGACGGATGGCGCCGTGATAGTGGTCGTCGCCGTGGTCATCACCCGAATGTGTTCTCGACATGTGGTAGGAGCCTAGGCCTGCAGGGTTGCCGCGAGGATGACTACCGTTGCTGTAGTAGGGGTGGTGACGAGCCGAGTGGCCGTGGCCGATGTTCTCGCGCTCGACCTGGTGAGCGGCCTTGGCGAGCATGGAGATGTCGCCGCTGCGGTAGTGAGCACCAGAGTGGGGGGAGGCAAACGAGGCAAACGAGTGAGGCGGCGAGACGTTGGGCGAGTGCAGGGTCGAGGTAGGCGCGGAACGAATGGCCTTGGGAGCCGGAGGAGGCGCCATCAGGCCCTCGGGGTGCATGTGGTGAGGCAGACCATGATGCACAGGGTGCTGCTGGTGATGCTGCTGCTGCTGACCCTTGTTACCACGGCGAGAGTTGGGGTTGTTGTGGATTCTCGAGTGTCTGGTCAGCTCGTCGGAGCGGGAGAACTTCTTGGAGCAGCCAGGGAACTGGCAGGCGTGAGGCTTCTCGCCGGTGTGGGTGCGGATGTGTCTCGTCTGGTGCTCGAGGCGGTGAAAGGCCTTGTCGCAGAGAGGGCACTTGTAAGGGCGAGGCAGCTCGGTGCTGGTGGCAGCCTCGGCGGCCTGGGAGGTAGGCAGAGGCCCGTTGGGCTTAATGACACTGACGGCGGCGGAAGCCATGTCTCTGTCGCCTTGATATAGGCTATTGCTTATATTAGAGCCAAAGGGTTGTTGTTGTTGTTCCTGTTGTTGCTGAAGCAGGCTCGATATCTCGACCGCTGACTGTGCTCGTTGCATGTGATCGATGGGCGGCGAGCAGATCTAATCGTTTTGCGGGGGAGAGTTTGCGGAGAATACGAGGTTGAGTCTGAGCGGCTGTTGGAGCAATGCAGAATTAAAAGGAGTCGAGAGATTGCTGTTCGATTTGAGAGTATCTTGGAGGTGAGCAGAAACGAATGTTGCGGTGGGTGGGCGGTGATGCAAGATCAAAGATATCGGCGTGAGTTTGGATGGAAAGAAACGGAATCTTTTTTTCTCTGCGGGAGGGGATGGGGGAGAAGGACAGGTTATTAAAGGCGGGCTCGGGGGGTGACGGGTACTCGTGCTGTGAGTGTGTAGAGGTACCTCGATGGCACAGGCTGGAGCAGGCACATGCTTGCGGCCCACAGCAGTTACGGACGGGTAGCGCTGAAGGAGCCCTACAGCGGCGCTCAAGCAGGGCGCATCGAAGGGGTGTGCTGGGGGGAAGGCACAGCAGGCAGTGGGAGGTACATGTCGGCCTTTGAAGGCAGGTACCTTCTTCGTTTTTTTTTTCCTCTTTTTTTTTCCACTTGCAGGCGCGCTGGCTACTTGGGTTGCACACGCCCCTCCCACTGGGGCCCCCAGTTGCACCCCCTCCAAAAACCGGGGCGGCAGCACTGCGGTCCTTCTGGAGTTTGGGGCCACGCAGCACTGTCCGAGACACCTGGCCCGGGGGAGAGATAGCGCCCAGTCGCCAGGCGCCAGTCGAGAGCGCACCGCCCTGGGGAAGCTCTTGTGGCTCTTGTGCCAGGCTGCCACCAGTAAAAGTAGCGGACTGGGGGAGGGAGGCTTGATCGCGCCAGCGCCCCTCAGCACAGCGCCAGCCAGTGAGTGGACAAGCCTGACAGCACGCCAGAACGGCGCTGCAAAGGGCTGAAGCAGGGCAGCAGAATGGCAAGAAAATTCTTTCCGACACACCCCTCCCTCCGCTCTCCTCCCCCACCACCTTTGCCTTTCTCCCCAGCGATACCGTCCCCTTCGGCACTGAGGCGTGAGGGCAAGAGGATTCTCAGGTGAGATTTCGGCAGGCCTTCTCCACTGGACGTGAAGAAAGGCTCTCCTTCTCCGGTGTGCCAGAAAGTAACTCTCCAGGTCTAGTGGCTGGCGGCATGCTGGGCTCACCAGTCACCACCAGACAGCAGGCAGCAGGCATCGGGCATCAGGCGGAGCAGGCTTTGTCGTGCTGGGCTGATTGGCCCCATTCCAACGCAACTCCCTGTGGCTCGTACCAGTCAGTAGGTGCCTATCGAGGTGTATCTACGGATAGCTCATAGGACATAGGTAGGTACCTCGCAGATTGACACCGTGGGATGGGATGGATGGCTGGATGGATGGTCACGATAGATCACCACAGGATCCTGCAGGCCGCCGCACAGCAGCCTTGAGCAGCCTTTGTTGAGCAGCCAGCCAGGTTAGAGGAGGTGACACCATCGTTTCTGCCCTCATCTGGGGGTTTCGGGTCTTTTTGCCCTTTTGGCTGAGGGTTGGCGAGCCCATGGGGAAGCTGCCCCGGCTGCGTTCCATCGCCTGTCTCTACACCCGTGGCGACGGGGGGAAAGCCATGCGGGTGAGACATGCCTGGTACGATGCCCGCTGCGAGTGAGCACCGCCAGGTCCTTGTACCGGTGCGGTAGCCCAAACCCCCATCGCGGCGTGTGCCATTGGGCTCCCCTTTCCCCCTCATAAATCGCTGCGTGGCCCCTACAACCCGCTGTAGCAAGTGTGCAAGCTTTGACTTGCCTAACCCGGACCCTGGCCAGCAGGATGCAAGAGTCGGCCGTTCCATCAAGTGCACAAAGCCGCCATCTCTTGTCGTCCTACCCCGTGTTCTCGAATCTCACGGGCCTCGTGCAAAGGCCAAAGAAGGAAAACCTTGCAAAGAAAGAGGAGCAGCAAATGCAAGGGTTTGATCGGAGGCCGGCCCGCGGACATTGATGAGATGACATGACATGGCCATTTTCACCGGTGCGTTTGTAGCCTGCCTCTGTTTCTGGGGTCGGCTCCAATTCATTTTGTTACTGCTGAGATGAGCTCGCTAGCGACGAGGCACTTTTTTTTTTCTCGACAATAAAAAAGAACAAATTAAAGGGAGACAAAAAGCCCTCATCATGCATGGTAATACTTTGGTCTCTGACTAGTGCTGTGGTTGACGTTGCATGACGGGACTGCGGACCAAAGCTCCCAGTTGCACATTTTTCCTCTTCGTTTGACCATTTTATCGTCGGTACTATTATATGGCTGCCTTGTGCTATGTGACAGCATGTTACTGGACTTTGATCAGCCCACTGGGGTGCACAGTGGCATGCACACAGCGTTGCATCTGGCGCTCCCACTCGACTTATTTCCCACCCATCGAGCAAACCGGCTCACGGCTTTCGGATAGGATTTGGGGGCCGTTGTTGGGTGAAACTTTGAACAAGCTCATTGCCCACTAGCTAATGTGATGATCCCAGCCAAGCTCACTTTATTAGCAGGCTCAGATATACCGGGAATTTGTGGGGAGCAAGGACAAGAGCCGTTGATGCGTATGGGGGCATCAGGCAGACGCTGCCATGATTCTACTGCGTAGGAAGCCCAGTGTCTCGTGGACCCAGCACGCGTTGCAGAGAGCCCAAGGCCCGAGGGGGGGCTCATGGTGATGTGATTGACTCGTGTCTGTAAAAATAGAAACAAGCAGGAGATGATGGCAGGAGCAAAATGCATCACTGTATCGAACTGGTGACTGTCTGCTGCTCGTAGGGTAACGGCGGCGGAGAGAGAAGGTAAAAAAAAGAGACTCGTCATGTCATGCAGAGCAGTCGTGCGTGCTTGGGCATCATGATTCCGTGTCACGGTGGACGCTGCTGCAGTGGTCGTCGAACGTACGAGACCCCTCCGCCTCGAAGCCAAGCCTCTGAATTTAAAGGCGCCATTTAGGTACTATTTAGGTATTATGTTTAGTTGCTGATTGTCCTGGGTCTGACAGCGGCCGGTCCGCCGCGGCAAGGTCCAAGGGGCACTCGTTTTTAATTCTTCTCTTAGCGGCCAGCAGTTCGCGATGCAGCACAATCTTTAGCGCCTCAAGATATCTATTCATACGAGAAAAGAAGAAGAAGGGTGAAGAATGTACCAGTAGCTACGTGACGCAGACAAGCCACTGTTATAAGCAAACATATTCTCAGCCTCTCTGCAACCGTGAACCTTGGTCCCTTGCTGTTCAACTATTCTGTGCAGCATCATCATCATCATCACCATCGCCTTACGCGGTCCTGGTTGCGAGATATGTGGGGGCCGCAGAGTGGAATGACATTTTCCGTCCCCAGTGTGATGTGATGCGTGTGTGTGTGAGGAACCTGACGAGTGTGGTGACCTGCTTCGTATAAAAAATAATCGACAATTCCGGATCGCAGATCAGAGTTCCGTTGCGAAATCCTGCGCATCGGAAAGAATAAAAATAGTGCAAACGTGGTGCTTACCATGGTGCTATACGTACAGAGTGTCTATGCAACTACCTACCCAGTGTCCGTAATCTGTGCACAGTTGTGAAATCGGCATGCGGCGTCATCTTCATACGTCATTCATTTTATGAGCTTTGTTTTACAGATGACATGGCACAACAACATCTGCTCACATTGTGTGTTTTTTTTTTCCAATAAAGTCAAACTCTGGGATGTTTGTCCTCCATTTATTACTTACTCCCCAGGCTTCCCTCAACCCACAAAGCGTTGAGTGCCTGCGTGCCCTCAACCGCGCCCTCTTATTCACCCAAAAGACTGGACTGGGCCTTGTACGACGGCCCAATGTCTCGGCTGTTGGGGGCGTGTGTCATCTACAGTCTTTCGTCTCTGGCCTACCAAAAGAAAGCAAAGCCTCCTCGAGTGTTCTGTGTGCCTGGATTCCCAAGTTTGGGGGGACCCCTAGCTGCGAGATCTCTTCTCTGTGCGACCCCGTTGTCGTCTCCTCCTTCTCTTCTCCCTCGCGCGCCTTGCCGCGTGTTGCAGCACCAACCAATGTGGTACGTGACAGGTCCCCGCGGTGGGAAGCCATTGCCAAGTTCCAGACCGACAGGACGGGCCGCCACACAACGCCGCCGTTCTTTCAGCTCTCTGCCTCGTTTTTCTTCCTCCTTTCGCCTCTTTCAATAGTGGCAGCCATTTTTTGCCACCGAGCACAACTTGTAAATGCATCTTTTGCCCTCTTGCAGGGGAGCCCGGCCTAAATTAGAATGTCTCTGCCGAGAGGTCTGGGGTCCCCGGATACTGCAGCTTCGGATCAGCCCTGTCCACTCAACAGACAACGCATGCCTCTTTCCTTTACGGGGGGTTTGTCATCTCTATTCTTGCGGCAAGGTTGACGCGTCCAGTACAAGAAAACAGTCTTCGCCCCTCATTTCGCTTGTTTGCTTTGGTCATTGGTCATTTCCATGCCGGACGAGCAAGCGCAGTCAACACTGCCCACCTCTCGTCACACATGGCGCTGTCTGACCCAGTCAGCCAGCCCTCATGTCGCCCAAAGTTCCATGACTGTGCAGACCAGGGATAGTGCTTGCCATCCCAAACATGTGAGAACCGTGCCCCGGCGGTCCGAAAAAAAAAACACCTATCGTTCTGGCTCGATAATGTTACCTAGAATCTCATGCCAGACTCACATGTCAACTGCCTACCCCAGCTTATCAAAAGTCAAAACAGCGCCCACCGAGCTCGCCAATGCCCGCCAAGCTTTGGCTCTAGAAGAAAAAGAAATTGAATAAAAATTTTCTCTACCGGGGCAAGATGTGCACGGCCTAACTGGATTGGGCATTTCCGGGGCGGCGCAAGATCTAAGATCTGCTGGCGCACTACTGGCACTCCCTGGTCGACCGTCCCAAGCCGACGCCGCCGTCTGACTGGCGGGGAACTTCGGGATCCAAAGCATACCCCAGTCTTTTCTCTCCCCCGGCATGCGGCGCGCGTCCTCCCAGCCAGTCACTGCTCGCCGCCGCCCCCTTTGCTGGGCGGCTTGGCCTTTGGCCCATCAGCCTGGTGAAGGAAAGGTGTTGTGTGGTGCCAAGTGTCGTTTCGCCAGGATGCTGACTGTGTGTGTGCGTGCGTGAGGGAGAGAGAACAGAAAGCCTGGTGCAAGCTGGCCTGTTTCGCTTCTTCCTCTGCATGTCTGCCCAAAACAAAGGGGGAGGCGCCAATGCAGTTCCAAATTGGCTTGCCACGGACGGGTGAACAGACCAGCAAGTAGCTCTCGCGCTCCCCGGGCAATGCAACTTGACCCTGCATATCGTACCCGGCACTGTTAGTCAACAGGGCCCTTTTTTCGGAGGCCACCACAAATACCTGGCCTGCACTGGTCATGACAATTAGCTGGCTTTCATGGGGGACCATTGTCCCTTGCCACCAGCTGGCACTATGGCTGCGGCCTATTCCTCTTGGTAATAAGAATTTGGTAATCGGTGCAATGCCAAATTGTAACGTAATCTTGGTCCTGGCTCGCGCAGCCTCCTGCTTGGCTGCGGCGGTCGCGCCTCGAATTCTCTTATCAACAGAAAATCAACAATCGTCTATCCGCCTTCCTAAACTGTTCAAATGCGGAGAGCAGGAGGGGCAGGCCGACGTCTGGGGAATTCCTCGTCCATCACGCACTTGCTCGATTTGCTGCTGGCGCTCCGCCTCGAAGACGGCCCGTTGCACATCTCCCTCCGACGTGCTTTTGCTCCTGGCATTGGTGCTCTGCAAGCACCTGCCGCAGTCGGAGCAGCCCGCGACGATGCGAGGGCCATCGTCGCAAGTGTGAGCAATCGTGCCGAGCCCGTGCGATCGGCGTCCGCTGTCAACAGGACGCAGACCACCACCCTGTTCAATCTAGCACCCCCCCCTCCCCTTTCCCTGGGGAGAAGCCGATAGAGAAAACGTTCTGGGGAAAGGGCGTGCACTGCTAAAGGGGAGGGGCGTGATGGCGTAAGAAGGAGGCGCATGTTGCGATAACAAACTCAAAGACACATCCCTTTGTTCCTTTCTTATCCAGACATGGTCGCGCCGGCTCAAGCCTGTGCCGCGGATAATGACTCTGCCTCCCCTGAGCGCCGCCCCGGGGACATGAATGACAGCCCCCGGCTCTTTCAGAGACAAGAGAATGCCAACGATCGCGTACCGACAGCCAAAACAGGCAATCGCATGCAACCCCCCCAGTAGCCCAATCTCGCTTTCACAGCCAACAGCCTACACGTGTTAAAAAAATTTCCCGGGTGCGGGCATGTCGCATCACTGGTTACCCCAGTCCCAGTACACATGTGCCCGGATATATTGCGACAACAATATCCGGCCTCTGCGCAAGTGTCTGGTCCACGCTGCGGCAGAGTCGCGGGAATGGTCTCGAAGGAAAATGGGATGATGCGGTGGCCACAGCTATGTTTTTTCTGGAACGGCGCCCCGCGATGCTGTGCCTCAGATGCCAAGGGCCAACGTCCAAGGGCTGTCTACTAGAAACAGCTCCATCTTGGCCTCGCTCAATGTCGCATTGGCCGCGTCAGCCGCTGTTTGAGAATGAGGCAAATGCCAACACGCTTGCTCCATCTGCTGCAAAAGCAACTACTGCTACCTACATCGTCATAGTCGCAGACTGACAGGAGCGCATCGCATTTTCTGCCTAGCGCCTCCTCCCCCGTGCAGTTGATGATACGTAAGATCGCCTTCTCAAACAGGCCCAGCACTGAGGGATTCGAGTTGCGTCCCTGGTCCGGGGTGCGGATTTTGGCCGGGCACGCCAATGTACCCGTATCATCACCCACAGTGGAGGATCAAGCGGCCCCCCAGAGTTGTGCTGCATTTCGCGACAGAAGGCAGAGCCTGCCAGCCCACGTGCTCAGCTCACGGCCTCTCCCAGCTTTACTGGAAGAGCGCGCCAACATTTTCCACGTCTGCGCCGCGACGCCACTGACGGAAACCCCCAACAGCTGCCACAGCGGGCGGCGGGCGGTGACGCGGGGCTCCGCTCGGTGCTCGGTATCCGATAACAGAGGCCAGGGATTCCTCTTGCCAGTAGCAGCGCTTTGCGGACTAACTAGATTGAATTTGAATAAGAAAAAAAACGGACGGAGAAAGATGAGCAATCTTCTCAGCTGGGGCAATGTTCCGAGGCAGCCTTGCGCCCGCTCTGATGCAGCTTTCTCGCCCCGTCTAACCGACAACCTCACCTCGGCAATATACCGTGGAAGCCTTGTATTGGACATTCCATGGCTTTGCCCAACGTCTTGCCGATGCAGCCTTTGTCCCTTGCCGCGGGATTCCGATTTACTCTGGACCTTGGACAGGCATTCTCATCTGTACTGATATACTGCAACCCTCATACAATGCACAATGCCGATCGCGCTTTGCTCCGGTGCAGGCAATCCGGGCACCCTGTCGTCCTCTTGCGGCGAAGCGCGGTGTGCAATGACGCACAACACGTACTGGTAAACGGAACCGAGCCCAATGTCCTCGCTGAAATCTCCACGACGCCTGTCCCGGCCACAGATAATTAGACCGAGTACACAACTCCATAGCAGACCCGTCTGGTGGCGGTCGTGGACTGTGAAAAACGGCCTATGGGGAACCTCCACGGGCCACGATGTGCGCCTTTCAATGCCATCAACAGCCCGGCTATTTCAGCTATTGGGCCTCGATCCCCTCGTCGCCTTGCTTCGCAGTAACCCATCCAGCTGAGACTACCCCAGGCGAGCCCATCCATCTCCGCCTGGCCGAGTAAATAAATGCAGCATTGATTAAATATTGGTTTAAACCACAATTGCGGCTCTGTTTGACCCTCAAAACGCCTCATATGTCCTCCGTATTATTACGGGGCGCCGCGCCTGGAGCTGCATGGGGGCATTGAGTGTATTTCAAGCCGCCAGCCGGCCTTCCCGCCTCAAACAAACAGTAGCTTCGTGTCCTTTTTCTCATTACGATCCGGGTGCATGACGGCTCGGCATTGACCGCGTAGGGAATGGAGACGTGGAACAAGAATGGAAAGAAAATGAGAAAGACGAAAATCGTGATTTCGGTGTTGCTCCTCGACAAGGAGAGCCCTATCGAAATTAATGTAGCAACCAACAGGAGCTCCATCGTCCCCGCCAGGGTGTGAAGGCAATGATTCAATACCGTTCCCTGCTGCCCCCAATCACCGAGGGAGGCGTCAAACTACAAAAGCACAATGGAGTCATTGTCGACAATGGGTCTTTTTGGGTCGAAATGCCTCATTACCCGCACACTCCGCTCAGAAGCAGGGGCACATTCGGGATGCCGCATGCGTGATAAAAAGGAGCACAAAGTATGCTCGTGCAGGTATATCGAGCCATTATCGACCTGCTCGTGGAGCCTTCTAGAGCATCAGGAATCGAGCGTCGGGGACCTGCTACGCGCCGCTGTCATTCCGACAAGTGGCTGGACATGATCGACATGTACGGGATGGGCGAAAATCTGTTCTTCTGCAGTGCAACCCCAAACCGCTCCGCACATCTCGTGAGATTACGTTTGCATGCATGGCCCCTCGTCATGACCAGCTGCGCGAGCAAAGTAAAAGTCGGGCCAGCGTACCTGATTCTCTGGGCCCCCCAACAAAGCCCAAGTACAAGGCACCGACCGATTCGGTCAGACCGCATATGCAGGGCGGCTTGCGAGACGATAAAAAAAAAGCTTGGCCCTGAGCCTGTTTTTGCTGGCCATCATACAGGACTATAGAGAAAACTGTCGGTCCAACAACTCAATATGTTTTTTTGAGTTACGCATCTCCAACCCCCCGCAAGGAGTGAAAAACCTGCATCGACCCATCTTGGGGCTTTATTCTCGGCGCCATTCGTAACCCTACAAAGTGTGCCTTGGCCCTTCTGGAATAGTTCCAACAGGCCCATTACTCGTGTTGGGGTGTGCAGGAGCAAAATGAACCGCTCGCCCAGCGGGGCTCCTTTGGGTACCAGTGGAAGAAAAGTGCCAGACCGCCAAATACGGGTGTACGGGTGTGTCTCTACTTTTCTTTTATTTCGTCTGCTCGCACTTGAGAGAGGCAAGGGCGAAAGAAAAAAAACTCAAGCTCCATACGTCAGGCGGGCCCTTTGATCACGGCACGATGGTTTGTTTCTTTTAACACAACTGAGATGGTGACATCGGTCTAAGCAATACGCTACGCTGGCCCTAAATCTGGGGTAGATCAACCATTGACCCCTCGTCACGAAGCAGACCATATCCGGAAAGGAAGCTGCCATGTTCACGCGTACGTAATATCATGCTTCACACCAAATAGCGTCATGGGTAAACTGGCAAATGATGGCTCCGGGTGAGTCTTCAACGCGGGGGAGGGAATGGACCCGTCACCGAGATGAGCCGGCGGCGATGACACTATCACTTTTGGCTGGACAATCTCGTGCACTGGAAGCTCTGCCCGTTCACTCCGCTGTAATGTTTATCGCTAGTACGGCGAATGTTCTTCCGAGCCAGTGTTTGCCTGGTCAAGGGCCGGAAGTTGCAGCTCGGAGTTATGTACATCGCCGCACTACACGGCGCCGACTGACGCCGTCTCCCCAGTACCGTGCCGCAACAGGATAAGCATTTGCCCGGCTTGGGGTTTTCAAGAAGATATACACATTTTCCTCTTTCCCTTTCAGTGTCCAATACGTAAAACCGTTTCGAAATTGGCAAGGCGACGAAAACTCTCTTTGGCAGACCTTTGCCTGTGTCGAGGCACACTTTCCACTCAACTTCCCCCCTCCTGCAAATCATGTCCCTCCACGGCGCACACATTCGGATCGCGCGGCCGACCGACGACATTGATGCCGTCATTCCCTTTTACCGAGACGGGCTGGGCTTTGAGATCCTGTTCCGCTTCGAGGCGCACAACGGCTTCGACGGCGTCATGCTAGGCCTCCGCGGCGCCGCCTACCACCTCGAGCTGACGACCAGGCGAGGGCACCCCGTCGGCCGCGCGCCCACCGAGGACAACCTCTTGGTCCTTTACCTCCCCGACAATGCTGCGTTCAAGGCCGCCGTCGCGCGCATGCAGACGCGGGGCTTCGCGGCCGTGGTCAGCTTCAACCCATACTGGGACCAAAAGGGCAAGACTTTTGAAGATCCGGATGGCTATCGGGTCGTGCTCGCCAACATGGCCAACCCCGCAGTCTAAGACGGGACGGAGGAGTGAGAGTAGGGTCAACGAATACGAAAAAGGAAAGAGAAAAAAATTTACGCGAACTAGTATTCCAAGCTTGTGGTATGCGGGCAGCGGACAAGGGTGGAAAAGCTACGACAAATGTGTTGTCTGGGGGTAGAGAACTTCGGAGAACGCCATTTTTAGCTTCTGTTTGCGGCAGTGGGCTCCTACGCGAACGACACCACCGTTCCAGATGACAAAGCTGAGACCCCAAAGCCGGCTGGATCGTCAGTGACGTGTAATTCCATGCACATCTTGGGCTGCATCTAGCGTGTGAACCATGCGTATTGCCGTGCAGAGATTTCCCCCGGCCTCTCTCTTCCTGCTCGACTACGGAGGAACGCACCCCAGATGTCTTGACTCTAGCGACTCCTGAAGTAAGAAGGTTGTAGCCGAAGACATTCGGGTATTTTTAGCTCGTATGGGTATCCTCTGTCCGTCGTCAATGTTGAAATCGCCGCGTTCAAGATGGGATGGATGCTGAAAATGTTGGATTGCCGGTTTTCAATAGTCTCCTGGGCCTGCATGGACTTTTATCGTGTAGACCATTTCAGCTCCAGCAATTAACATCAGTATATATCCTTGTAGAAAGCCTTGATACCCACATCTTGCCATGCTGGTACTCAGCAAGGCTGACTTGGCTCGTTGCCTGCTACAGGAGCGCGATAATGCAGTGCGCTGTCCTGCACTGAACAGCTATTGCTGTCGCTTTTCTTCATGAGTGTATGATAGTTCGCTCCCTTGGACCGTCCAACGTAGCCTTAACTCCCCCACAGTCGAACTTGCCCGGATTGGAGTTGGTCTGGCGTTCTCGCAAAGTGACTTTCCTAGCAGCCCTCCACGCAAGAACTAGCGCCATATAGGAGAGAAGATGCGAGGGAATCGACTTTGACAAACTATACTAGAAGCGTTTGAGAAATTCTCCGTTCGATCGTAGGCTTTAATCTGGAGAGGCTAGAAAATGGAGAAGTGTCGACGAGATGTTAGGTCGGTGACCTGGGCCCGATACGAGCCAACATTCCGTGTGTGTGGAGTGTAACACGTTTGCCAAAGCGATGACAGACAGGCATATCTTTTTTAGCATAAGAAATTTTAGACTACTTGCCATGCCACTTCTACCCATCATTTTCAGAATATTTCAGTGACATTCACCATCATCGAGGACGAGCGTTTGATGGTTTAATCGATCACGTGACCCACGCGACAAGTTCGTGATTCGGCGCACGTGGCCGCCGATTGATTCTCCAATAGCCCGAGCATACCGCGAATTCGAGTCATGTCGCCGAATAATGGACTACCACTCAATCCATGGCAGTGACATAGCCAGTTTTGATATATTAAATACACGTATGATGGTCGCCCCAAGCCAGTCAACCCGAATCAGTTCATCGCTCACCTGCAAGCAGACCGCCTGCCGACCATATCAGCGTCCCAAGCGCTAGCATGCCTAGAGGATGAGGCATCGAACTGTGTTTCAACGGGAATCAAGGCTCTAGACAAGTTCTTGGTGCCGCCCTCCGTGTCGTCGCAAACGCAGGGCAGTGGAAAGACGCAGCCTGGCGGTATCAAACGGGGGCAGGTGACGGAGATATGGGGTCCTCCGGGCAGCGGAAGAACAGCTCTGGGGTGAGTATAAAGTGGCCACACTCGAATAGGGTGCATTGCTTACTGAATTTACCTGTAGAGCTCAGTTAGCTGCGAATGCTCTTAGCAAGGGTGACGGTGTTGTCTGGATTGGTCAGTGATGAGTTGTTCAACTAGCCGCTGCCGGTGCATGGGATGCTAACTATTCAGTGTTACAGACTGCTTCCAGAAGACGACGATTACAAGAATCTCGGCTGCTTTGGAAAACATACAGCTGAGCAAAGAAGGGAATACTGAAGACGTGACGTCCGCCATAAAAGCTTCTAATGGAGACGGCTTCACTCGCTACTCTTGCTTTACACTCCCTCATTTCTTGGCGCTTCTATCGCGACCTTCTAGCACAACTATCCCGGCAGGTACATCATTGATTGTGATCAACTGCGTCTCTGCTCTGATCAATGCCGCGCTGCCACGGTCGCATGTTGGCAAACAAAATACCAAGCAGCCCCAAGGTACGCAAGACCCATCCACGGCTGAGCTATCCGCTGAACGGGACGGACAGGCTCTACTCCAGCTGCAAAACGAATGCAGACACTTCAGACAATTATATCGCTCCTCGGCAAACTCGCTGCTACTCGAAATTGCGCCGTCGCTGTCCTGTCCCAATGCGCGACCAAGATGCGGTCGGAGCATGGCGCTGCGCTCGTCCCGGCGGTGAGCGCAACGGTATGGGAGCAAGGTATATCCACGCGAATAGCTCTGTTCAGAAACTGGTCGTGGGATGAGAGGAGGCCGCACAGTGTCTTTTTGGCTGGCGTGCAAAAATTAGACGGTCGCGTCATGATGGACGTGGTCGACAGTGCGTCAGCTTTTACAGTTGAGTCGGTGGGTGCCCCCCTTCTCGAAGGCAGTTGAAATATGTGTCCAGCTGTCCGGCATTGAACTAATTGGCGCAGACAGGCGTACGGGACGTTGATTACGAGGCGAGCCATCCAATGGAAGTAGCGGCCGCGGCGGCTCAACAGAAGCGCAAATTTGGACAGACGGAACTCGAGATACCTGACAGCGAAGACGAGGACTACGGATGGGCGGAAGAAGATGAAGCTTCTCTACCAGCTCCGCCTCCGCAATGGCAGGGCAGCGAGGACATCATCCTGGGACAAGAGGTGGGGCGGAGCGAAGACGAAGAGGAAACAGAGGGGAATTATCACAGCTACGACGAAGCTGAGGATACTGAAGAGGCCGAGGAGGCAGAAAGTAACCAGGAGTGAATGTATACAACGCGATGGAAGAGCACGCACCGCATCATAGAGGGGCAGCCGGCATCCGAAGCTCAGTATGCACCGTTGAAGAGTGATTTTGCCGCGCAGAGATGGGCCAGGATCTTTACAACCGAGACGGCTTTTGCAGGCTATTTTGATTTGGACGAGACACCGGAGCGAGGTGAGGCTGCCAGTATCGGGTGGCCAAGCATGCGTGATGAAGAATCGCCATTTTGTAGGGGCTCTCTTCGGCGCTGGGCTTGTGGACCCCACCATTTCGCAGGTTTGCTTCGGAACCCGAAGTCGCTAATGAAAAAGATATAAATCCCTATCGAGCATCTTGATACAGGCAGCCGAGTGTTTTTAAGAGGTCTCTCGGTAAAAAACCACCAAGGAGGGTCAGTCGGGTGCATGGGCGAATTTGAGCATCTCGTACCGACGCGGGGCACCAGATACTGTCCCGCACTTTTGATCCCGAACTCGAATTCGAGAGCGGCAGGTTTGTTCGTGTTACAGTGCCACGAGTGGCTGTAAGGAGAGATCGACTGCAAGTCAGGCACTGTTGCGGCAGGAAACTGGTTGCAGGCTGAGGAGGAAAGGGGGAAACTTGTGGCTAATTAGCCATTTCAAATACTTGATGGATTGTGGGTGCGGCGGGTGAGGGTGAGGGGTCCGCCGTTCATTAAACCGCCACTTCACGGCCACTAAATCTTTTTTCAACCGCTTGTATCCTCAACGCACCATCTCCATCGCGCAAGTCTCCGCGCAGCATTCTCTAAACCTCATTTCTTTGTCCTTTGAGCTTGCTGGAATCCCGCATATACCCTCTACGCCTCGCCCTCCAGCGACAATATTCCAGCTTTGCGCATCCCCAGCACTCCGATTCTGCCTTGCGTCTACACCGACAACCATGTCCACCACCACCACCACGATGGCGGCCCAGCCTATTACGGCCGATGCCATTCTGCGCTTGTTTCCAGACATCGATACGACCTCCGAGGCGCTTTCCGGCCACGATGAGGAGCAGATTCGTCTGATGGACGAGGTCTGCATCGTCCTCGACGAGAATGACATGCCCATTGGCCAGGCTAGCAAGAAGCTTTGTACGTGATGCCCTCCCTGCTGGTGGTATCCTTTGTCGCATGCCCTTCTCCTCTAGTTAGACATTGCTTCAGATGGCGCCTGCAAATCTCGACCAGTCGCTGACCGACCTCCGCTTACAGGCCATCTCATGACCAACATCGACAAGGGTCTCCTGCACCGCGCCTTTTCCGTCTTCCTCTTCAACGACCAAAACGAACTGCTCCTTCAGCAGCGCGCCGCCGAAAAGATCACCTTTCCTGACATGTGGACCAACACCTGCTGCTCCCACCCGCTGGGCATCCCCGGCGAGACGGGCTCCAACCTCCCCGACGCCGTCATGGGCGTCAAGCGCGCAGCTCAGCGCAAGCTCGATCACGAGCTCGGCATCAAGAAGGAGCAGGTACCCATCGAGAACTTCCGTTTCCTGACCCGCATCCACTACAAGGCCCCCAGTGACGGCAAATGGGGCGAGCACGAGAGTACGTACAAGTCGCACGCATGCTTTCTCTGTCTTGGATTCCTGTGCTAACCTTTGGCGTTTAGTCGACTATATTCTCTTCATCAAGGCCAACGTCGACTTGAACCCCAGCCCCAACGAAGTTCAAGCCACACAATACGTCAGCCCGGACCGCCTCAAGCAGCTCTTTGAGGACCCCAGCCTCAAATTCACCCCGTGGTTCAAGCTCATCTGCAACTCGTTCCTCTTTGAGTGGTGGTCGCACCTCAACTCTGGCCTTGAAAAGTACATGAATGAGGAAAAGATTCACAGAATGTAGATTCGGCGGCGAAGAAAGAAGGGCGATTGAGACCGGTTTCCTATTGAACAAAAACGTTTCTACATATACCAACGCTCTGGTAGAGCGACCATCACATCACCTAGCATCGTGAATATAAAGGCTTCAATGCGAGCAAAATGCGAGCAAGAGAGAGATTCCCCGGTGCCATGAGCTGCCGAGCACATACCCAGCTCAAGTGAACGAATATTGAGAGCATTTGGAGTATATATGACAAGGATAAACATGATACGGTCGGGATGCTCAATCTGAATAGCCTGGCGGATCTTGCTGGTTTATATAATGCGACGCTCTCATGAAAAACAAGACTTCATACACAGCCTTGCAGATGTCAATATTCCTCTTTTTCCAGTCCGACTCAGACCACAAATTCGCCAGCAGCGAGTCGAGAATCACAATGGTCATGAAGCGCACATAGTGGTCCTCGGGCGACCAGGCGCTCTTGTCCGGATGATAGACGAGAAACTTTTGCGACCGCGCGTTGATGGCCTCCTTGGTCGCCTGCGCCATCTTGGCCTTGTCCGGGTCGGGCCGGTCGGCCGGCACACGCGCGAGCAGGTCGCGGTGAATCTCGTGCCACGACCCCTGCACCGGCCCGCTGCGCAGCCACTCGTGGAACTTGTTGGCGTCTTTGAAGGGGAGGAGCTCGAGGATGAGCCGCTCGCGCTGCTGGGAGAATGGCGACGTCTCGGGCAGGACGACGACGGCGGGGGCTCCTCCCGGGCTGGCCATGTTGCGCGGCGGTGGCGGCGGCGGCGTGGGAGGAGCTGCGGATACCGAGACGCCCATTGTGTGTGTTCTAGAGGTTGATTGAGCCTGCAGAGGTGTGTTCTGGAGAGTGTCGACAGAATCGAGCGGTCGGTATTTGAAGGAAGTTCTGCGACGGAAACAGAGGCACATTTGGATTTTTATGAGCGCTGTCGCACTGCGGGTGCAAGGACGGAAGATGGTACAAGTAGCAACCGAAACGTCGCTGGGCCCGAGATGATGACGACGACGACTACAACACGAAATAGGACCTGCTTCTATTTTCATCCTCGCGCGCAAGGCAGAAACCACTGTTGATAACCAGGCTGCCTCCTTGGCCCGACGCCTTACAGCCCGCACCCCCGCGTCCCCGCCAGCTAGGCACCGGTCTAAGCCGGACGGCCTATCAGCCTGGTGGCATCGTAGATTGTGCTCTTTTTTTCTGATGGACCGATTCGGATAATACGGCCCCTGCAGGCCAAGACCCGAGCAGGACATACGTAATACTATTTTGGCAAGCAAGCCCACGTCACTGATTTGCTCGTTTGTGTGATGACAGGTATGTATGGCTCCAGTGTACGCCCGGTGGCTGAGCCTGCGCGCGCACACTAGCTTTGCTTAGGTGGTTACGCGGCCTTGCCAGGGCTGTCGCTTTGGGTCAATTTTTTTTTTCGCGGTGGCATTCCTTGTGCTATTTAGAAAGAAACGATTGTAACTTAAGACTCGGGCGTGCTCTCTCGGTCCGAGTACGATGGGGTCAGACTTGATCGAGCACGGTAGGGATGGACGCGACACATGGGTGCAGGTTCTATTCCACACTCGTCATTCAAACTATGGACGGAGGTGCTACCAAGATCAATCATGGATATCTTGGAAAACTCTCCTGATGAGCGACAGCCTGGGTTTCAGTGGTTGTTGGCTGTTCGCAAAGGAAGCATGGCAAGATGGAGAAACTCGTCGCAGTTCAGCCTTCTCGTGGCTGTTTTATCAACCGTGATGAATATTCGACCGCTTTGTCGAGCTGCCTTGTGCTTTTCGCGCGTGTCTCGCAACGGCAAGAGTCTGTAGATTGCACTGCGGCAGCTCCAGCAGCATGGTGTGAATGCGGCAATCGACATTATAGAGACCTCCTACAGCAGTCTCTGGTCGTGTACAAGGGTTTGTTGGCCAAGGTACAATTTTTCGTCTTGTTCATTTTCGACTTGGCTACTACTTGCCAGGTTACGGCAAATTTTCTTCCGCGGCTACGCACAGCGTCCATCGTGTAGTGTCTGAAGCGATGCAAATTCTCTTCTCCTGCTGCCATGCGACACACGCAATTGCTGCGATTCGGGACAGTGATCGAGTAGTTGGAAGGGAAGAAGAGTCCCGACATCATGGACGAGGCATCATTTGCCTGTTGGTTTTCTCCAAAACTCTAGCCGTCTTTGCATCCACGCCAAGAGTCAGCAAGGAGGGGGAATATCCTCCATCGGCCTTGACATATGGTAACCTTGAGATTTAGTTGGATGAAATGGATATTTTCCCTTTATTGTAAATATTTTAGAACCCACCGTTCTTAAAAAAAAAATCACGTGTCAAGACCCAAGATGGATAGTATTTGAATCACACCGCCTTACCCGCCATACCTTGCCGCCAGCAGACGCACGAGTCGACAAGTCCCAAGTAGTCGCCTACAAGCGCCGGTAGGATTCCGCAGCCACGAAAGTGAACCAAGCAGCCTGTTGTAGCTGCTTTCGACGCCGCCAAATAATACCTCATTTAGTCTACACACAACCAATGGGGCTAAAAGGATTGCCAAATTCTATGAAACAGACGGTACTGCTCAGACCTTGCTCTCAAAGGATAAACAGCCGTCGTGGGAGCCCAATCGGAGTCTTGACCATAGGGAGCATCGCGCCCAACACCCAGACCTCGCATCTCCATCGCGTCGCCCTTTACGATTAAGACCGTTCTAAACCACGCAAACGAATTTGTTTTTTTCGGCGCCGTGAACAAATCAGCGAAACATGTCTGACTCGTCATGGTCTCAGGCCTTGACTCGCCTCAAGCTTGCTTTCACCAGGAGGAGCCAATCGAACTCTACAAGCACAATCAAGAACAACCCAGATACTCGGCCATCAGTCCAGCCTTTACCTTTGCGTCCCCCTTCCTATGAATCTGTATGTTACCATGGATATCTGCTCGGTATATCAGCATCGCTAATAACATAGTCCACTAAAAACATGGTCAAGGGGGATCGTCTCATCAGGCAGCTGGTTCGCAACCAGCTCTACAGCCCATTGGCACGTCTTCCCGACCACGTCATCGTCAACATCATGAAGCATGCTAGTTTTCATGATATTCTGCGCCTAAGCCATACCTCGCGCACTTTCATGCGTCTCTTTAGCGTCGACACGGCATTTTACCACCTGCACTTGACACCCGAGGATGACCCTGACCGATTTGACGATACAGTAAGGCTCTGGGCAGTGCCACGCGCCATCTTCCCTACACGTCAAGAAGCATGCTTCCTTGATGCTCGTTCTTTATGCCAAGAGTGCTTGGAGAAGCGAGGCGGAGACGCTCTAGGCCGGGAAATGCTCTCCAAGATGCCCCTTTTATACTGTTCAGGTTGCGGCACAGCCCACACAGAAATGCACTTCGGCCCGCATGCACGAGTGATGAAGGACGAACAGAGAGTCTGTACAGGACACCAGGATCTTTTCCGGTTCTGCCAACATGTGAAAATCAGTCTACAGCAGATCAAAGTCTTTGCAGCTTCTGACATTCCTGTGAAGCTCATGTGTACCTTTGAGCACAGCAAGTCTGAGCTGGATTGCAACGCAAATGCGTGCCCAGCTGACAACCGGCCATGCGGCTAGATCTACCACGACACGCATGACAAGCTGCGAGTGAGACTCTCCTTCACCTCGCATATCAAAGCAAAGAGGCTCCCCAACGGCAAACTATGCCCCCGAAGCCTACGCAAAGAACTGGATCGCTCTTCCAGGTGTCTAGGCTCGGGCACTTGGATTGATTTGCTCTCCAGAACAAGATGCGGTGAGACTCGGGCATTTGATCCGAATCTTTGTGACTGTGTCGACTACCATCGAGACTGCCCCTCGACGCAATCTCAGTACCCGATAGTGACCTGCCCAACGCTGACTCTTGCGCGCTGGCGGGAAAAGCCGCCAGCCGGCGGCCATGTCAGTCAAACAGGCCGCTGTGCCCATCTGCGGCACGGATTTACATTCAAAGGGACTGGAATCGCACTCGACGTCGACTTCTTGAATTGTCAAGACACGAAGCAAAAGGGAATGCTGGTCATGCGCAAGACGCTCGACTGCGCCGTCGACGTCGCTTTTGCATCGTCGTCCGGCTGGGGGGATCTTGTCAGTCCGGTGACCTATTTCATGCAAGGCGATCGCGTATTTGACTGTCGGCGGATATCATGCGCGTTGCGGTCGCTGCCGTCGTTTGATGTGCACCTTTGCGCGATTGAAGCAAAACGCATGGCGCGGGACAAGAAAAAATAGTCTAAAATGGTGTAATTGTGGAGAAGGACACTTCAAGCCTCAGAGGTGATTAAATTGTGTTAAGATGTTGGCCAGTGCCACAATCTAGGCATTCTTCGTGGTATCCGCGAGCTATACTATCGCCAGAATGCTTTTAGAGAACACTAATTATAAGTCATAGGTGGTTTAGAGTATCGCGATATAATAAAAATTATATATATATATATACATATTC
>JARJRE010000495.1:0-42686 GCA_030783385.1 Akanthomyces dipterigenus | reverse complement strand
GTATATAGTAGTTTACTAAGTATATGGTTTATTTATAGTATATTACTTTAAATGTGTATTTTGTATTATAATTTACCCTCTATAGTGTCTTTAACTCTTTTTAATAACTACTTCTAATATAATAATTTAATAGCTACCTTAATAAGAAACTCTTTAGTACTATGCTTAACCTCTAAATAGTTGCTTTAATAATATAGCTTAAGCTAGCAAAACTCTTTATAAAACGTGGTGGAGCGTTTAACGCAGCTATCCTTTAACAGGCACAAAGTATTCTATAAATTCTAAAACGCGCGGTGTAAATTGCAGCCCTCCGCGACAGCTGCCCGCTGCAACGCTTTACAACAGTGTTGGTTTGTTGTTGGCAGCCTAAAGACTGGACGCGGCGTTCAGACCAAACGGCCACAGCCACATCCAGCACCAGCCACACACTAGCCACAACGAAGCTCGCAGCGAGCCACTGCCTTTTTCCAAAGGGCAGCGCGAGCACAGGCGGCCGTTCGCAACTCTTCACTACTTCTCCCAGCAGACAAACATTCTTGCCGGTTCACGTGCGCCGAAACCAACAAGATGGCCGCTGTAAGTAGCGAATGGCCGGAAATTTACCTTGTTTAGCTTCTTGCGGTCGCTTTTGATGCTAATTGATGCCATGAAACAGCCGCTCGTAACCGTTTCCGAGAGCAAGGACCTTCGCGGTCTCAACCTCATCGCAGCTCACTCTCACATTCGCGGCCTCGGCGTCGATGCCACGACACTCGAGCCCCGTGTCGCCTCGCAGGGTCTTGTCGGCCAGCAAAAGGCGCGCAAGGCTGCGGCCGTCATTCTCCAGATGATCAAGGATGGCAAGATTGCTGGTCGCGCCGTGCTGATTGCTGGACCCCCAAGGTATGCGGAAGCGTCTTTCTTCTCCCACCGCGGTGAAGCGCCTTTGAATACCACGTCTATAGGGTACTGACTTGGATTGGTAGCACCGGAAAGACTGCCATTGCCATGGGTATGGCCCAGTCGCTCGGCCCCGACGTACCGTTTACCTCACTCGCCTCGTCCGAAATCTTCTCCCTCGAAATGTCCAAGACGGAAGCCCTCACGCAAGCCTTCCGCAAGTCGATCGGCGTGCGTATAAAAGAGGAGAGCGAGATTATGGAGGGCGAGGTTGTTGAGATTCAGATTGATCGCAGCGTCACCGGTACGGCCAAGCAGGGCAAGCTGACCATTAAGACAACCGACATGGAGGCCGTCTACGACATGGGCACCAAGATGATTGATGCCATGACCAAGGAGCGCGTCATGGCTGGCGACATAATCTCGATTGACAAGTCGTCGGGCAAAATCACCAAGCTCGGCCGCTCGTACGCGCGCTCGCGCGACTACGACGCCATGGGCGTCGACACCAAGTTCCTTCAGTGCCCCGACGGCGAGCTGCAGAAGCGAAAGGAGGTTGTCCACACGGTAACGCTGCATGAGATTGACGTCATCAACTCGCGCACGCAGGGCTTTCTCGCGCTCTTCTCTGGCGACACGGGCGAGATTCGCAGCGAGATCCGCGACCAGATCAACACCAAGGTCGGCGAGTGGAAGGAGGAGGGCAAGGCCGAGATTGTGCCCGGCGTGCTCTTCATCGACGAGGTGCATATGCTTGACATTGAGTGCTTCTCGTACATTAACCGCGCGCTCGAGGATGATCTGGCTCCCATTGTCATCATGGCCAGCAACCGCGGCCACGCCCGCATACGCGGCACCGACTACCGCAGCCCGCACGGCCTGCCGCTCGACTTCCTCGACCGCGTCGTCATTATCAACACGCATCCCTACGCCGCCGACGAGATTAAGCAGATCCTGACGCTGCGCGCGCAGGAGGAGGAGATTGACGTCTCAGCCGACGCGCTCGCGCTGCTGACCAAGATTGGCCAGGAGGCCGGCTTGCGCTACGCGAGCAACCTCATCAGCACCTCGCAGCTCGTCTCCGCCAAGCGCCGCGCCAAGCAGGTCGGCATCGAGGACGTCCAGCGCAGCTTCCAGCTCTTCTACGACCCTGCCCGCAGCATCGAGTTTGTCAGCAAATCAGAGAAGCGCCTCATTGGCGATGATGGCGCTGTCGATCTGTCGGCCTCTGCCAACGGCGCTGCGCCGGCTGTCGCGGCTGCCGGCGCCGAGGGCATGGACCTGAGCTAGATGACATATAATGTCTGTTTTGTTGCCTGTATAGGTTTTACAACAAGAGGTGTTGGTCTGTGTCCTGCAGTGGAACAGCACGAGTCGTCTCACTAGTTGTGTCGCGCTCTTTTCGGGTTATCACCTCTTTTTTTTTTGGCTGGCGTTTTTATGGGAGAGGAAAGAGGAAAATGTGAGAAACTTTTGGTAGATGCAAATCTCAGGGTAGATAAAATCAAGAGTTGCGTAACTACATCTGTACCCCGTATCTTGACGGTAACGGTACACCATTGACATTGTGGGAATCATCCCACGCCGAGTGGCAGTTGTGCAGAACCAAATGGTAGTCATCCAAGGCCAATCCATGCGTGTATCTGCACCGATCGGATTACGAGCTTCACAGCGAGGTACAAGAGAGGGGCAACCAGGCAAACTTTGAAGAAACATCATCTGTTATTTCAAGGGATATCATAAACAAAAAAAAAAGCCAAGTCAATCACCAAGAGTGCACATCTTGCGCCGTCTGCTATTCCAACCTCGTCTGGCTGCAAAGCCCCATTTTGTAATGAGCATTCTAAAAAAAAGAAGAAAAAAAGGGCGAGGGTGAGGAAAAAGTCTTCAACAATCGTCCTTGTATGCTCTCCACAAGGTCTTCTCCCACCGAGCATCGAAAAGAAAATCACACCAGAAATGAGTAGGGGGGGGGGGATTCCTTTTGCCCCCCGAAAAGAGCGCCCAACTCCTTAAAAATGGTTACTGTGTACACGCATATATTCGTCAGGACATGAAAATGACTGTCAAGGAAGATCCGGAAAAAAGAAAAGAAAAAGCAAGACAGAAAAGGATGCGGCACGGGACTTTATTGCCCCATGCCTTGGAGCTGTGCAGACAGAGTCTGGTTGCCCTGGAGGAGCTGCTCGAGCCACTCGGCGGCCATGGTGAGCATGGTGCTCTTGCTGAAGCCGCCGCCCTTGAGGCCGGGCACCAGCTCGCACAAGTCGTCGAAACCCTCCTTGATGAGGGTGCGGCGCTTCTGCTCGCTGCGAATGTGGTTTTCTCGCTTTTGCGACTCGCTGAGGTTTTCGCGAGGCCCCTTGTTGATGCCCGATTTGCGCCGGCGTGCGCCAGCCTCGGCCGGGGGCGAAGGTAGACCGTTGCTGCTGCCTTGTGGGCTCTTGGACTTGTTAAAGGCACCTTTTGAGTCTTCGTCTTCGTCATCGAAGCCAATGTCTCGTTGCAGCTTGCTCTTGCGTCGCTTACGGGGAGGGGCATCGGCGTCCTCGGCCAGTCCCATCGACTGCTGCGACGCCACGCGCTGTGGGTCAACAGTCGGGCTGCCGCTACGAGTGTTGGTGACGCTGTTGCTGGGCTCAAGACAGTCGAGAACCTGCATCTGAACTTTGTGGTGTCCGTCGACGGTTTCCTTGTTGGGGGCAGGAATGTAGCCTTGGCCGTTGCCAAAGTTGGCATCAGAACCCCAGTGCAGCTCGTTAACCTGCACCTGTCTGGAGCCCTGACGGTCTTTGGATCCAAACATCCAGTCGGTGAATGTGTTGTTGTCGGCCTCGTTTTCCAAATCTCGCTGGCTCTCGACCTTGAACTCGTCCATAGGCTGGTGCCGAAGATGACCCATGGGCGGGCCGATCGGTCGGCGGGCGGCGGGAGACGGCTCCTTGCCTTTGCCGTTGGACCGGGGACTGGCGCTGTTGTTCTGGAGGAGAGTCGCAGCGGCATTGAGGACATCGTCGGAGTGATGCCGATGTGGCTGTTGTGGAAGCTGGTGTTGGAGCTGCTGCTGCTGCTGCTGCTGCTGCTGGTAGACTGGGCGGTGCTGAGCCTGTGGCTGCTGGGTCATGGGTGCCGAAGGGGGTCGCATGAGCTGCGTCGCAGAGCTTGTACCTCCGCTGAAATCAAGATGCTCGCCGAGGAAAGCGTCTGGGTTGGGGAGGGCGGATGCTTGAGGCCCGAAGGATGTCGCTGTGCCCATGAACTGCGGGGGCAGATCGAACCAGGCGTCGCTAAAGTGCAGACCTTCGCCAAACGAGGGCATGTTGTATTGGGCAGAGGACATGTCCTCGAAGAAGGAGCTCAAGAATTTCGTGTCGGTCTCGCTTAGAAGCGGCGCACCGGCAGGGTCGGGGGCATCGAGGAGGCCATCTTGGTTTTGGTCCATCGAGTCTGCAAGGTGCGTGTTAGTACGGGAGGTCGGGCTGGCGAGTGCGCGGGCGGGTTGGGACGGAAAGCGGCTCAAATTGAAGCGGGAGAGAGGGCGCATGAGCGACGGGATGAAAACTTACATCCAAAGGGCAGAAAGGGATCCGAATCGGGCTGCGAAGAACCCATCCTGGGAGGCTGCTGGACGGCGAGCATGGATGCGGCTCTGGATGGTGACGGGAGGAAAAGTGGATGTGACGGTTCGGTGGGAGGCGCTGCACTGGTGACTGGTGGGTGACTGGTAGGCTGGAGAGGAGCGCAGAGGGGCGGCAACTTGGCAAGAAAATGGCAGACGGCTCAGCGGAGAGACTTTGCAGCTGACCAAGGCCGGCGAGGCGACTGGCAAGACTGGGCAGGCTCACAGTGGGCTCCCTGGCTGGGTTTGGGGGGGTCAAAGCTGGAGGGGCGCCGGGTGGGCTGGTTTTCAGCGGGCGGAGTGCAGTACTGACTCCTGAGGTAGCGAAAACGGTGAGCGCTGGTAGGTAGGTAGCGTGCTGAGGGCAAGTCGACACAGTGCTAGACGTTGGCAAATATGGGGACCGAGTCAGGACAGTCGATGTCGTGGTGCTTCATGCAACGCAAGGGTATCAGGCCGAGCCCATGAAGAAAATCATCGAAAAAAACAAGTAGGCAGACGGATAGCAACGTGAAAAAGGAAAACCTGGGGTATTATGGATAGAGGCGCCGAGTCCAAGGGGCGGGCATGGGCAGGTATAAAAGGAAGCTGGGGTGATGACTGCAGCCTGTAGGTGAGGTAGCGAGAACCCGCAAACCACATATGCGCAGGGGTTGGAGGGCAGAAACCGGGTGGACGCAGGGTGGGGGAGAGGGGTGGGAGTTGCCTAGCCAAGTGTACTTCATAAAAGCATGTTCGAACTAAGAGTTGGAGAGAGAAAAAAGAGTCCCCAAAAGGTAGGCGACGTCGAATTCTAGGCGTGAGCGGGTGCACTGGGTGGTGACTGGTGGCTAGGCAAATTTGGGGATGCGGGATGCGGCCTGCAGGCGAAAGCGTGGGGATGTTGTGTGTGCAAAAGACGGGGCATGATGGGCAGACGTGGGCAGACATGGGGCAAGAGGGGAATCGTTTGGGGGGCCACTGGGGGCATAGAGTGAGTGGTTATGTGGATGAGTGGGTGCGCTGAGCGGTGTTGATGTTGCGCTCATCACCGCCAAAGGTACGGAGTGGATACGAGTACGACTGTGGACAGTTCAATTGAAAAGTATCATCATCATCATCATCATTCCCTTTACTGTATTTTATTTCAGAACCGAGTTGCCGCTCTACATCAAGACTGGCTCTGACATGTCGCCGCCGCCAGGTCCGGCCGTTACCCCGCTGTAATACTGGTCTGGCCGCCTGGCACTTGCCAGCGGGCCCTAGGGAAAAGCCCTAGGGAAGAGGCGCTGCAAGTCGCAGCCCTCGCTGCCGTGAGTGGCTACCTACATCGCTAAGAGGTAGCGAGGGTGGTCCTTAGGTTGTTACAGGGCTCGCGTGCTGTAGCCTGTCACTGCTGTCAGCAACTTTGCCAAGTGTCTAATTTGGACTTTCTTAGCAGACAGCCCGTCAAGTCATTCAGTCGCGGCCATTAGAGCATTATTACTATCTCAACTTGCACCAGCACACCAGTATCCGTATGGATCTCCCTCTCACCCCGAGATGCGTGGCAAGTGGATTCCCGTCTCCCCTCGTCCTCGGAGATCAAACACGGCCCATCGATGTTATGCGCAGCACACGCTATTGCATCTTGGGCAGGCCACGCCGGAACGCACTGTTCATTCTGCGGCCGCCTCGACACGATGGCCGAACGACATCCGGGCCCTTTTCCTTTGCCTCGTCTGTTGAGTCGCCAGATGACAAGGTCGCAGACCCGGGGCGCCTCTAGGCTGATGTAGCGCGCCATCATCTCCGGACAAGGCTATGCGTGTGGAAATTGGGTCTTGTCAATATTGTAGAGGCTGTATGGAGTACCAGTAGGCCAACTGCGTATTTGATGCAGATGCAACAAAATTGCATGCTCATGCGGCCTGATGCCGTTGACACCGAGCATCACCACCCGCCAGGCACGCCTCGCTCCTTTAATTCCCGTGTCTCTTCAATGTCCGAGCGGCCTCGGCGCGCTAGAAGGTTGGATGGATCATGGAAGAGACAGTGATGCCCAAAGCAGACGTGCATGCGAGACAGAGTTTTACGAGTGCATCATGCATGGAAGGAATTTAGCGTCTGTCCCACGACAGCTGGGTGCTAAATGACAAACCTGTCAAGAGCTCCGAAAGCACCGGCCAACGTCCCTCTTTTCTAGTCTTGCTCGGTCATGGTCTGCAACACACGGGCGGTTGTTGCTCTGTATCAGCCAACTTTCCAACGAGAGACTTTTCCCAATAAAAATTGTCCCTCATCAAGGATATGTCTACTTGCCCCTTTCATGTACACCTCACACACACCAACCTCGAAAAAGGAGGGGTGCTGTTCTTCCCCAAACTAGCGGGGGCTAGCAACAACGCCTTTGCTCGCGTTCTCGTTCCATCGACGTTGCGAGGACATGCAGCTATCGGGGTCTCCATCTCGCACCACATGGCCGAAGCCGCATCTTCACATGCTTTCTTCCTTTTTCTTTTTCTTTGTTGGGCCCCTCGGCCGTGGCATAGCCGCTCTAAACCCCTTTCGAGCAACGCATCTCGTCTCTATTGATCTTTTATTGTCTTTTTCGTGCCTCTCGAGCCAACGACTTGCGCGTTCCCGACATGACCCGGTAGCGGTTCGACGATCACCATGCCACTACCAGTCTACCGCATACGCCCCAACCCCGGTACAACGTATTGTGCTTCCGAGTCGTCCCTTTGTCCATGACGACGACGACGCGTGCTCCTCAGTTGTGGGTTGGGCTTTGCATACATGATGAATGTAAAACAAACATACGCAAGAGACTTTGCATACATCACCTCGTGCGTGTGCAAGTATGACTCCCTCTGCGCTCCGTTCTGTAGCTGAATTGAAGAGCCCCCGAACCAAGCAGGTCCGCCTGGACTAGTTGTTAGCAGAGTGCCAAGTATAGACCGCCTGATGCCCACACGAGACCCCGTTGAAAGCCACCGACTGTAATTTGCGGAATAGCGGCTGCATCGGCGATTACCATGGCTCCTCTCCTGCTTTTGCTGCAAATGCAAAGCTTAGCGCTGCAACTCCTTGTTTGGTCGGCAGGCCATCCAGCCCGAAACAATCACTAGCCTCACCTCTCCTGGCTCTCCATGCCTCGTTCAAGGTCTTGTCTCTCGTCTGGAGGCTTTCGTCTTGAAACACGTCGCATCATGACCACCCCCCCCCCCGTCCAATCTGTACCTGCAGCCTCTCTGCTGATTCCATATTTGCTCTTCTTTTTTTTTTTCGCCTTTGGTTTCACCTAGTTGGTAAGATTGCGTGAGGAGGACTATCGGCAGCTCTATTTTTAAAAGTTGCGTGTATTTTTGGCACCCTCTTCCCCAGATCTTCGCCAGTGACGGGCCCACCCACCACTTACACCCACCCACCCTCGAGGCAATCTCTCGTCACAGATCCAGACATCGCCTAGTTCGTAATCTTACAGCTTGGGGGTTTTGCGGGGCCCGGTACTGCTTCGCAGCTGTTTTTCAATACACCTTGGATTGGAGCGGCTTCCTCTTTGCTGTCCGTGTCAAGTTCCCCGAGGCAGAGAAGAAATTGGCCCGTAAGAACAACCTGCAGATTCGCTGCCTGGCGCGGAGCTTCCACTGTATTGGATGGAGTGTCCTTTGTCAACAAGCTCAAGTACAATTTCTGCATGTCGTTTTGACGTACAGAGCCAGACGCTGCGTCGTTGAAGAGATTTACTGCAGTCATCCGTTTGCTTCTCCAACGCACAATCGCGCAACAACACTCACCGAGCGCAATGCGGATGACATGTCCTTTTTAAGCGATTTATTTGATCTATGAAAAATGAAAAAATACAGTACTCAATAGAAAAAACACAACGCAAACTCCCCTTAAAGAGCAAGGGAAAGATGAACAAAGATGCGACGTTGGCAGCGCAACGAGCTGGCGTCACGAGCGCCAGCCACGGCGCCACTACCGACGACTCATCAACTGCACCGACATGTTGAGCGCGCCTGCTGCTTCATCGTCGCGGCCCAACTCTGTCAGTATGATTCTCTTCAATTCCCACAGGCCAATCTTTTCGCGTCTGACGTCTGTCCACGAGTGCGATCTGGATAGGGCCTCCTCGCAGAGCTGCAGCGCCCTCGTGTTATCCGTCTCGGCGGCTTCGTTAATCTTTCGCTTCTGCTCATCCATCCACTCCTTGTTGGTCATTGTGGGCTGTCCATTGGCGACGGGACCGTTTAGTTCTTCTTCGTTGATAAAAGGCATCTTGTCTGTTTGATGGGTGCTTTGAAAGGGTTGAGGTGGTGATTTGTGTCTACTGACTCAGGCTGCATAGGGACGCGTCCTGGCTTTAAATGTGTCTCTTCTTCTTTACCTGACGCCTCGATTGGTTTCTGGAAGTTGAAGGAAGAGTACTGATTTTCTCTTTGCATGCGGTGACTCTTGGTGGATGAGTGATGCCTGCCTCTTTGTTTTTGGTCTGCGCCGTGCGTGTACTTGCCTTGCACCGGCCCTTTGTCGTGGGGACGAACCTCAAAGAAGGCAGCAAAGCAGCTACTGTATTTACAAATTATTTGGGATGATACTCTGATGATTGAATTTACTGGGGAAAGACAGTATTGCGACGCACAAGGTACCCTCGTCTCTATCTCGCGCTTTGTGTGATGTGCTTGGCGTTGCGTCCACAGCTTTCGGGTGATGTGCTCGAGTGCAGACAAAGTTTGACAACCTCAATGGGTCTTTTACACTTTGCCAAGAAAGACGTACAAGCCGAGTGCTTCTGATGCTGCCTATCCTTTGTTGTCTCAATCGTCGCACCCAAATTCCTGCGTCTGTATCTCGGGCTTTGCGATGTCTCTTTCGCGAGGTTTCTGGAGAGGACAAGGGTCGACTTGGAGAACCTTTGATGCTTTTCTGCGGTATTGAATACAGCTATTCTTCTTAAAATCTCGTACTCTTTGTTGCCTACAAATATATATAGAGGCCTGCCCGCCAGGATTCCAGCAACAATTCTCATCCTCACCAACCATCCTCACCAACCATCCTCACCAACCATCCTCACCAACCATCCTCACCAACCATTAACAACCATCACCAGCTATTAACAACCATCACCACACAACAATTTTTCAACAGTCAACACAAGATGCCTCACTTTGAAGAAGCTGAAATCAATCCTTCTACCTGGGTCCTAGAGCAGCTCGAACGCATTGGCAAAATGCAGCATGATCAGGAATGGGAGCGGTCGCTTCAGGTCATCGACTACGCCATTAGCAGAACTGCCGTCTGGCCCGAGATTGCGCAAATGGCAGTTCTTCTCCACGAGTTTCGTTCAATCACCCTGACGTCAATGGGCCGCCCTACGGAGGCTGCGGCGGCGCTCGCCACGGCCGTAGAGCTTCGCAGTCAGACGGCTGACGCGCTTTCCAGCTCGGAGCAGGACTCCAACCAGGAGAATGGTGACGACGACGAGGAAGAGTCTGAGGAGGGGTCTGAGGAGGAGGAGTCTGAGGACCAGGGGAATGGTCACGCCAATGGTCAGTAGACTGATGAGGAGGAACACCGATGCGTGTTCCGCCAGTCTTGGCTCGTGTTGATGTGCCCTCAAGACGACGTTTGTGTAGTTTCAGAGCGGTTTGCTTGTTAGTTTCGGCGTTTTGCTTAGAAGAGTTTTGCATTTCTAGACGAGTTGGCTCAAGAAAACACTGTATTCATCAACGTAAAGGCCATGTTGTAAAGGTGAAATGCTACAAGTCAAACTATTTTCCAGACGTATTAGTTCTTCTCTCCAGGAATCAGTCACTTGGGCAATCCCAACTGCCCATTAAACATTGAACAGGTAGTTTGTTCTGCGATCCCTGCATGTAAGTGATGGGGCAAGCTGCGACGCATGCTTGGCCGGTCTAGACGTTGTCGGTTATGCTCGAATCGACGCGTGCTTCAGCTAATGTTCATGGTAGCTCAGAGAAATTCCATTTCCATCTTTTCTACCGACCTCAAATACAAAGAGCTCGTTTCGGATTGGCAACTTTCTTTTGGACCAACAGCGATGCACATCTTTTGTGCCTAGCCGCTTTGTGGCAGCTTTGAGCTGTTAATGGAATTAACCAGTCCTTTTCGCAACCAGTCTTTATTCATTCTGTGAAACACGATTCTTTTGCACCGTTGTCTTCGATATTTGAAATTCCTTCTTGATTCCGTTTCAAGCAATGCACAATGCGCTTTCTCACTCTGCAACTCGCATTGTGCAGCGCTTTGTTGTGCTTTGTTGTGCTTTGTTGTGCTTTGTCCGGGCTGCTTCTTTGCATGGCGCACATACAAGCCGATCTGGATATCGAGATATTTCATCAAAGAAAAGCATCTGATGAACTGACCAAGTTGGCAAACAATATAAGGCTCCTGCTCCGCCGTGATATCAGTGAATTGGATCATCATCACAATCATCACAATCATCACAATCATCACAATCATCACAATCATCACAATCATCACAATCATCACAATCATCACAATCACAATCACCCCACCACATCACAACCACCACAACTTCCTAACAATGCCTTCCACCGGAAACGAGGAGCAGAGAGACGCCAACGCCCTTCGCGTTCGACGACTCAAGGACCTGGCGCATGTCTGCATGTATGAGCAAGATTGGGCGGGAGCCGTTCTAGTTCTCATCGAGGGAGTCGATCTGTGCGAGGAATGGACGGACCTTTTGCACGAGCGTGCTTGGTTCTACGAATGGCTCGCGCTCTGCTGCCGCGCCGTCGGGCTGAATGAGGATGCCGCAGAGGCCCAGCGCAACTTGGAGCGTGTCCGTCGAGAATAAATCAGTGGCCTCGGGCCTTGAAGGCTATGAGACTATGGGCCATTGTTACCGGCAATGGTAGGTAAGTTGCTTGGTTTCCTTTGTCTGGTTTGGGATGGGTCTTGCGGGCCAAGAGCGAATCCTTTTACAGCGTTGTTTATCAATTTGAATGGTAATATTTTTTGTTTAAAAATGTGCAAACTAGGAAGAATCAAATGACAAGTTTATACGATTCGGCCGTGCTTTTCGTGCAAGAAGTCAATTAAATACGACGCCCAATATCGCGCAACCGAGTCTCACCCGTATGTAGAACAATTACAAAAGTTGCTTTGTTTCATCTGGATCATCTCGAACCAAAATCTTGACTGTTTGTATATCTGCAACGCCACTACGCTAGTGTCTACATAGTACAACCCTCGACTCCTCACTATAAGTCGCCCGTGACGATCTTGCCCGCGACGCGTCAGAAGTGCTTCTACAGATGATACGCCGTGTCGTGGCTCGACTGATAATTAGCAGCCAGCGCCTAGTTGCCCTTGCACCGGACTGACTTGGAACCTGTTGGCTCTATATATTTTTCCGTGCCGGAGACTGGGATTTTAAGCAGTCCGACTACGTAGTCGTGCCATGACTAGGTTGTTATGAGGTTGAAGTTTGAAAGACTGTTTTTTTTTGTCATGCAGTTCTTGGAGCCGCCCGCCGCGCATGGGACAGGCAGCAAGCGTCCATCCGGGCCAGATCAGCCGAAGACATTAAACAGGCGCTGCCCCGCCCGAAGCTACCACACACATGCGCAGGGCTGCCAGGCGTCGGAGGCTGCTGCATGTCGGTCAAGGAACCCCGAGCGAGGCTTTGCTGGCTTGCATCACACAAGGGGAGGGAGGGGGCGTGTGTTGCGAAGAGCCGGCAGCGACGACGATCTGGTCTCGACCTGGTTAGCTGGTGGATCGCCAGGCACCCGAGACGGGAGGACGAGGGCCAGTTCAAGTCTGGCAAGGCGCCCGCTGTCGACTGGGCGCACATCAGGTGGTCAGGGCGACACAGCTTGACGACACGGGGCCGTACTGGGGTGCATCACGCCGTGAGGACCTTATAAGATGTGGCGATACAGATACAACGAGTGGTATTGGAGCAGAGCTGCCTCTCAAACACTGTCACGGATCAACGGAAGAGAGTGTCTGAGCAGGTGAGCTTGGGACGATGATGATTGTGCATTGGCTAATTGGTTCCTGCATCGTGCCGCATCCGCGTCGACCGGGCATGGAAATGCGTAGTGTGCAAGGCGACCGATGCATGCTTAGTATGGCGCGCATATCAGCCTTGAGATGGTGGCGGTCACGGCAGATTCGATGGACGTGAAAGCATGTCGAGGCTGCGTTTACGTCCATGGTCTGTCCTGATGGCTGGTGATAGCAGATGGACCGTCACATGTTAAAAAAGGACAATACACAGCGCGATGCAAGGGCTGGGGCAACCACCAGAGCTTGACCAACAGGGCAGCTCCGTCTGCTCCAGCGCCAGCTTCAGGCCAGTTACAGCGCACGAGGCCCTATAAGTAGGTCGGCTATATCGTACGACCACCCAGCGCCCCCAAGCGTCCACTGAAAGTCCACCCAAGTCCACTGAAATGCCCGCCTCAACCCGCTGCCAGATCCATTGCCAGCGACTCCAGAGTCCAGACTGCAGCCAAACCCCACTGTCGCAAACCCGAGGCAATCCCCTCGGCCTCGTCTGTCAAATTAAACAATGCCCTATCGAGTGGCTGTGTTGTTATTGACTCCTCGTTTTCTCTTCATATTTTGCTCTTTTTTTTTTTCAATCCAACCGTTGAACAATTCGACATCCTGCCCAACAGCATCTGACCCCGATTGGGCAGCACCCTGGACCTAGACACATCAGCAACGACGCTTGCCCCTCTTGTGGCCGGCGCGCGTCTACGTACACCACACACGCGCGACACTGGGCAGTGCACACCACTCACGAGAAGGGAGGGTAGGCACTTTTCTTTTGACTGCTCGCACGAGCTTGCGACACGGCTTCTCTGCTGCACATCGACTTGTGCTGCCCTATAAGCATACACGCTGCTCCAGCATCCCCACCAAGTCCCTGCGCGACGTCATCTCCAGTGCAACACGGGACCGGCCAAGTCAGCGCTCGCCTCGCACGACATCACGGCTTCACGGAAGGGGGCGCGCCGCGGAGGAAATTGCGCACCTGTTCGGGGGTACAGAAGCTCATGCAACATTGCACCAACCAGCTTTGACTCTATTCTGTCCAACACATCCTCCGCTGCCATCGCCACCCTCCGCCTCGGTTCCTTCGGCCCACCACCCTTGGTCGTTTGCGCCGTGTTACGCCAACGCCTTGGTCCATTCGTTGGCCTCTTTGTCACTTCATCTCTTTAGAGTGGGCCAGTGTGATTGGGTTACTGGTAGTCGTGCAGCGCAATGTCGCAACTAGGCGCCGGCTCCCGCGCCCGTGCCGCGGCGCCGCGACGGCCCGGCGTCTTGTCCATGCCCCCGCAGCTCCGCCCCGTCATCCGCGCCTACGTCCTGGGATACGCCTCTGCGGTGGCGCCGCGACTGCTGACCTTGGCCGTCCAGCACATTCTCAAGTTGAGGAGGAATTCTGAGCAGCTTCTGCCATCGGACCCTGAAGATGAGCCCACGTTTCTCGCCGGCGCTCGCCATATTCTGCGCTCCGGGTTTGACCCCCAACGCTTCCCGACGTTTTGTGCCGTCCTCGTCGCCGGAACGTCCTTATTACATGTACGTCTCTGACTCTTACGGCGGTCTTTTGAGTTGCATAATTTCATCCAGACTAGACCTTGTAATGGCAGTTACATATGGTTGTCAAGTATCAACTAACACGTCGCTGTCATGTAGAAACCGCTCGACAAAGTCATCGCTAGTCTCGGCTCAAAGCTAACCAAAACATCACGATTGCGGTATGACCGCATCTCTCCTACCTTTTCACCAGGCGTGGCTAACATGTCTAGATTGGCACGCTTCCTGTGCAGCTTCCTCGCCGGCTGGTTTGGCCTCAAGCTCTTGCACACAAAGGGCACAGCCCCTCGCCGACACTCAACGGCCCGGAGGACTAAGCGAGAGGAAGAGCTGCGCTGCAGGAAGATGGCCGGCCGCACCATGGACCTAACCCTCTTTGCCGCCACTCGTGCCGCCGACGTTATTGTCGGCGAGCTCTGGTCGCAGCGCCGCTCCCGACGACAGGCCGCCAATAGGTGGACCAATGTAGGCCCCCCCCCCCTCCGGTTCACCTTCTGATCCAAGGTATTACATGCTCACCCGGCTCCCCCGCAGACTGAATCCTTTATCCAATACATGGCCGATCCGCTCGTCTTCGTCTCGTCCTGCGCCTTCATCATGTGGTCCTGGTTCTACTACCCGGACAACCTGCCGCGCGGCTACCAGAAATGGATCACGTCGGCCGCGCAGGTCGACACGCGCCTCATCGAGGCCCTGCGCCGCTTCCACTTTGGCGCCCTCGTCTACGGCCGCGAGACGGGCCAGGCCGGCCTCATCGGCGACATGTGCGACGACTACCGCCTGCCGCGCCGGTGGGGGGACCCCGTCACCCAGATCCCGCTCCCCTGCGAGATTGTCCACATGGGCTGCGGCCCCTCGTGCGAGTACCACGCCCTCAGCCGCTTCGCCCGCTCCTGGAAGTGGTCCATGTACACGTACCTGCCCCTCGCCCTCGCCCTGCAGCTGCGCAAGACGCCCGACACCCGCCGCGGCCGCCTCGTCGCCGCCCTCGCCTCCGCGTCGCGCTCCTCGGCCTTTCTCGCCATGTACATCACCCTCTTCTACTACGGCGTCTGCCTGGCCCGTAGCCGCGTCGGCCCGCGCCTGCTGGGCACCGACACCGCGTCCCGCCAGCGCCTCGACGCCAACATTTGCGTCGGCACCGGCTGCTTCCTCTGCGGCTGGAGCGTGCTCCTCGAGACGGCGAGCCGCCGCAAGGACATGGGCCTGTTTGTGGCGCCCCGCGCCCTGAGCACGCTTGTCCCGCGCCAGTACCCCAAGGAGAAGCAGTGGCGCGAGACGCTCGTCTTTGCGGCCAGCACGGCGGTTGTCTTTACCTGCGTCCTGGAGAACCCGCGCCGGGTGCGTGGTGTGCTTGGCGGGGTCCTTGGCTATGTCCTGCGGGCGTAGTCACGACAAGATGTTGCTTTGGAGAGGAGGCTTTGAGGGTGTGGACGTGGAGTCGCACAATAGATATGTACATAATTGTAAAAGCCGGCATGTACAAAAGTGTTAGGAATAGCCTGTCATTAATAAACCTGCTCAAATCATCCACGTCTCTTCGCTGACAAGTCAGAATTCTGCTTTTATTCTCTATATTTCCTCCACTGACCACCGACCAAAGTTGACTCTGGTGCCCCCATCTACAACTGGCCCCTCCACCACGCGCACACGCCCAGCACAAACGCGCACAGCAGGATATCCGTCCGCACCGTCGTAAAGATTTGCCCATACCGCATGACGCTCACCACGTAGCCCCGCCACGGCATCGGCAGCTGTCCCGCCATCGACCAGATGAACCCCGGCGGCGGCGCGCGGCCCTTGTCGAGGAAGAACTTGGTCGTCAGCAGCACCGCCTCAGCCGTCGCAAACGCCCAGAAAAAGTTCTTCCTAGCCACATCGAGCTCCGTGCCGAGCATCTCCTGGCCCTGCATCGCTGGCGCTGCTGCCGTCTTGTCGTAGAAAGCATCATCGTCATCGCCGCCGCCCTGCCCGTAGGCGAGCTGTCGCTGCAACTTGGTCCCGTTGAACGGCGTCATCAGCACGATGTAGAGGCCGAGGCCGAGGGCGAGCAGCGCGTGCACGACGCGCCAGACTGTGCTGTAGACGTCCGGGCCAGACGGCGGCTGCTGGGCGCCGCCCATCATGCCCGCAAAGGGCGAGGCGTCGGGCCCTCCAGCGCCGGCACCCGGCATGCCGGGGAAGCCTCCGCCAGCGCCGCCCATCATCTGCGCCATCATCTTCATGAGGGGATCTTCCTCCGCGCCCGCACCGGGCATTCCCTCCGCACCGGGCGGCGCGCCGCCCAGCATCATCTGCCGCAGCCGCGACTGCTGCTCCTCCGTCATGTCGGGCGGCAGGCCGGGGAAGCCACCGGCCGGAGGCGAGGGCGCGGCCTGCCGCTGCGCTGCGAGGCGTGCGGCCGCTGGAGAGTAAAAGTGCTCGGAAATGTCCACCTCATCGGGGTCGGCGGCGGCGGCGGCGGGCTTTGGTGGCGACTCCACGGGAGCTTCTGGAGCGGCTTGGTCATTGTCTATCAGAAAAACCACAGTTAGCACCACAAAGACAAAGACGTATACAATGGCATATGGATTTGTGTACCTCCTACTACGCGGCCGCCAATGCCAGTAATCTTGTCGAGTCGCGAGGAGCCGCCCGCCTTGATCTTGGCCTCACGACGCTCCTTGCGCAGTCGGGCCTGTTCGGCCGCTCGCTGGGCGGCAGCGTCGCTCGATGACGATACGCCTTCTGTCATGACTAATGTCGTGTTGCGTCTAGCTTGAAGAAACCCGCTTGTGTCGACTTTCGTATAGTTTCATCGGCAGTGGAAGCCCGAGAGCGGCGAAGATGGGCGAGGTAGCTTGGCGGATCGTTGTTGGTGGAACTGACAGCTTCGCAAAAGTCGGGGTGGGCCTTCCGGCTGCACTACATGGACCACGGACCATAGTTAGGTTAGCTTTGTCGCGTGCGCAGCAACACAACAAGTTTTCACGTTGCCTACACATAAATTTCACGATTGATGCATGGCAACTTTAATTTCAAGGGCTGGTATTACTACTTCATCTAAAACGCAGCGCGGGTAACACCACTCTCCACCGCCAGCTTTTGTCATCACCTACATACAACTCATCAGTAGTGTTTTTAAGTCGTGCATCTAATATTTAAGGAGTTGCTTTGCTCATATTTATGAGACGCTTCAATCCAACCTAAAATTCAATCAGTATACCATAATCTCGTCACTGGTATTGGGTGTTGACTTACCATCCACTGGCCGCATTCTTCAACTCTTTCGCGCTGAAGCTCAGTCTGCAGTCTGCCGGCCGTCGGATGGTCCTTGGACTTGAGAGCCTCGGCGAGTTCCGAGAGTTTAGAAACACTATAAGGCGATACGAGCTCCTCGTTGTTGAGATGATCAAAAAGCAGGTTGAGGCGCTTCTGGGTATCCTTAACTTGAGGTGCAAATGTAGCCGGGGCTTTGGCTGCAACGCGCTGCATATCCTCTGTCAGGATCTCTACAAGACGCTGAGCACCGGCAGGGATATGAGATCTATCACCGGGAGGATGCTTGCCCTTGGGCAGAGGTGCAGCGGCGGCTCTGGGGGGAGGAGGCGTGGGTGTAGCGCCCGGGGGAGGGCCAGGTCGACCCATGGGTGGCGGTCCGGCAGGAGGGCCTGAGGCAGGGGGGGGTGCTCCGGCACCCGGGACCGAGCTGAAGTTGTTGGTTGGAGCGTAGTGGTTCGCTGCGTGGGGAGCAGCTGGAGGCTGCGCGAATTGGCTGTATGGGTTGGCGGGAGGCGGATTGCCACCGCCAGGTGGCGGCGGCAGCATAGATCCCCCGATGGGAGGAGCCTGGCTGGGCTGCTGTGCAGAAGGCGTCGGGGCGTATCTGTTCGAGGGAGGGGCGCCAGCAGGAGGAGCATTATATGGCGAGGCGGTTCGCCCGACGAGATTTGCCATCTGGGGGCTAGCACCAACCTGCGGGGGTGGAGGGGCGTACTGGTTAGCCGCAGATGAGGGACGAGGAGGAGCCTGGAATGTTTGAGGCGGCCCAGTCAAAGGCGAACTGACTCGAGGGGGTGCAGAACCCTTTGGAGGGGGAGGGGGGCTAGCTTTCGGAGGCGCCCCATAGGTGGGAGGCCCAGGTGGTGTTGGGCCAGGCTGCCCGCCATAGGGACCTACTGGGGGCGGTGCGCTTGGAGTTGAACGTCGAGGAGGTGCGGCCTTTGTCACTAGAGGAACGTCGTTCCAGCTGTCCTTAGGTGCACTGTGCATCGTCGACGTGGTTGGGGTACCGGTGCGAGGAGGTCCAGGAACGGGCGGCGGTGCCGGGGATATGTAGCTTTGAACAGGCGGCTGGTACATGCCTGATGGTTGGTACGGATTGCCTCCGTATGATGACTGCTGCGGCTGCTGCGGCTGCAAAGACTGGAACGGCTGAGGAGTAGGAATAGAGTTGATATTGCTGTAAAGATTGGCAGCACCAGTGGTCCCCAGAGGCTGAGACGGAGGCTGGGGAGTAGGGTAGCCAAAAGCAGGCTGTGTTTGAGGAACAGCGCTGGAAGTTCTTGGAGCAATCCTGGCGCCACCCTTGGTCGACGACTTTTGTGTCGCCTGCTTGACGCGGCTACGGGCACCCTCGGCCGCAGGATATGTGCTAGGCAGTAGATCAAGGTAGCGCTGAGCTGCGCCAAGCTGGCCGTGGCTAGCAAGGATATCAGCGTACTCGGTGTACTTGTCATACAGAGGGGCGAGCTTCCATCCCGCAGTCTCGTGCGTTTCATTGTCAACAAACTTGCTGACTTGGCGGAAAATTGTAACCTTTTCGATAAAATTTTGGAGCGTTCTCGCATGAACAGAAAATGTCGAGTCCTGTGACGACGCGTCTTTTGTACCAGCCTGTTCGGCTTCCCCCAGCTCTGCAGTCCAGATGGACACGACCTTCTCGAGCTTGGAACCAGCGAGGTAGCAGAAAGACGCATCTTTGCGCTCCCCACTCTCATAGACACGGTCACCAAGGGCCTCACAGAGGTCGGAGAACTCAGTGGGTTCCGAAAAGGTGCAGATGATGGCCATAGTCTCTTTCCAGCTCTTGAGGTCCGCGTTGTATACGACGTCCCAAAGATTCTTTTCAATGACAGATCCTAGAAGACGAATGTAGCTAGGAGATCCGGTCTTGCGAGCGAGATACGCAGCTTGAACCTTGTCAACAAGCTCCTGGCCACCACAGTTGGCAATGACGAAAGCATCAGCGATACGATCCTCTTTCAGGCAGATGTCAGTAGCCTTGACAAAGTTGCCCAGCATAAGTGCCTTTGTAATGTCCTTCTCGACAGCGGTATCACTGTCAGCAAACAGATGGAATGGGTTGTCGGTTTTGGCCCCCTTTGTCGCGGCAACACCGGACAAGAAATCGTCGTCCTCGCCATCTTCCTCGGTACCATCGAAAAAGTTAGACAGCTTCTTCTTTTCGCCAGCAGTCTTGTCAGCCGCCGCAGTCTCGTCGCCTGTGGCCTCCTCGGCTGCCAGCTGCTCGCCAGTCTCCGTCTTAAGACCGAGGTACTCGACAATCTTACCACGCGGGTTCTCGCCGATCAGTGTCTGCATCACCTTCCAGTCGGCTTTCTCATCGTCGGTCTTGGCTTTCTCCATGCGCTCTTCACAAATGACAGACAGATCGCCGGAGGCAAGTGCTTCTTGGAACTTTTCGGTGGCCGCTGAAAAGTCAGAATCGGCAGAAAACTGCGAAATTGTAACTGTGGAGGATCTCTCCTGGCCCGACGTCGGCTTGAAAATAACAATTTTGCCACCGAATGCGAAAGAAGCACCAACGGGGCGCTCAAACCATTTAGGTGCCTTGTTTAGTGACCATGATGCGCCCTGGGGTTGCGTTTGAGCAGCACTGAAAAAGTCGGCGCCATCTAGGTTGTTGTCAATGGCAGTGTTGGAAGTGTCGGGGTTCGTGTTTTGCAAAGTCTGAATTGTAATTTTTCCGTCAAAGCTAGCAGTAGCCGACAAGTTAGGGTTTTGCGGATGGAAACGTGTCTGAAATGTCCAGTTGGTGACTTCAGGGAGCTCTCCGTAGCGCTCGCCCGTAAGAGGATTCCACACCAAAGTCTTGTTATCTTTGCCAGATGAGAGCAAGATGCTGCTGTCTTGGGTGCACCAGGAGAGCGATAGGATACCTTGCTCGTGACCCTGCAGTGTCTTCTCTGGTGCATTGGAGTTGCGGAGATCCCATAGGAGGATGACGGGAGTGTTGTCGTCCGGCGTACCAGTCAGGAGCTTCGTAGAGTTGTTGGGGTCCCAAGCAATGGCGCTGACCGCTTTGCGGTTGTTGTTCAACGTGAGAGACGCCTTCTTAGTCTTGAGATCCCACACAGTCACAAAGCCGCCTGCTCCGCCAGTAGCAAGAATATGAGAGACTTTGCGATTCCAGGCGAGACAGTCGATATCATCGGAGCGCGCAGCAGCATTGCCGAGGCGGAAGGGGTTCGCAATGTCATTGACGTCGTAAATGTAAATTTCGCCTTTGGCACCAGCTGTGGCTAGAATTTGCGGTTTGAGAGGGTTAAATTGAAGCGTCTTAATCGCACCGGTATGTTTTGTCGTTTGCGACATCAACGCGTCACTCCGTCCAGCTTGCAGCTTGGCTGCGTCCCAAAGATCAAGGGAGCCGTTCTCCATAGCTCCAGCGATGATGCCTTGTGGGTGATCAGCATCGGCAGGGCTCCATGCAATATCGTAGAACCTGGTCCTCCCAATTTAGCGAGTTGCGCAGCTACCAAGTAGCTGCCAGACATACCTGGCATCGGTGATAATGCTCGCAATTGGCTGAAGCTCTAGTCCTTGTTCCTGGTCATCCAGGGACAAGTCCCAGAGGTCAAGCTTGCTCTCGTCGGAGAAATCGGCATCAACAGCACCGGCGCGAGTACCGGTAACTACCAGAGGACTTCCAGCACCAGGCGACCACGCAAAAGTGGCCGTTCGGGGAATATCTCGTAGGCGCACCATGATGGCGGGGGCGTTAGGATCGGGGCGGGACCAAGGAGTAGTTGTTCGACTTGGTCAATCTTTATGCTAAAGGACGCAATAAAATGCCAAATTTTGGCACCGGCCACTAAGAGCAATGCACCTCTTAGCTTCTGCCAGCAGAAGGCATAAAATTATCGAAAGATAGGCGTGTGAAATTGGATATAACCGAAGTCCAGTAAGTTTGATGCCAGATTGCAGGCGCTCGGAGCTTCCCCTGGTCGACGTGTTCCTGGGCCGGCAGCATAGGGGGTGGGGCGCTGGTTTGTATCACGTGATCGCATTTCAATGAAGCTCGTTCCTACAGGGCCAATATTTTGGGTGATAATAGGAGCTAGAGAATCTCAACTCTGCTTTGAGGCTTTCTCCCTATCACGGAAACTCCATAAGTCGGCACTTGTTATCAATCATGTCGGACGCAGCTCGTTGGAAAGCAACTGTTTACGTTGGCGGTTTGGCACCACAAGTGAACAACGCCAATGTTGTTGACGCCTTTATCCCATTCGGTGAGATCGCCGAAGTAAAATTGCCAAAACCAGACGCTTCCAACTCGGGAGAAACTCACAAAGGCTTCGCATATGTTGAGTTTGAAGATAGCGCAGATGCGAAAGAAGCTATCGACAATATGGACCAAGCAGAATTCTTTGGCCGTACACTGAAAGTTTCTCAAGCTAAAGCGCCGAAGAGTGCTCAAGAAGGCCTTGGCAGTAAGACTGCGGTTTGGGATCAGGTATGCTATAATTATGCCCGAAACCAGCGCAACTCATATGTTAACTTCTCAATAGGAGGGCTGGTTGGCAGCAGTTGCTGAAGGCGAGACTGCCCTGCAGCCATCATCTGGCCCGGATCCTATGCAAGGCCTGGAAGAGCTGGACGTGGCTGGACCAAAGCAGCAATGACAAACGGCGAAGATCGGCATTAGCAACAATTGTGCGTTTCATTTCCTGCATAGCATCGGCGTTTTGGTTGCAATGTACATGTCAATTTCAATACTCTTCACGCGATAAAACGGTTGAAAGTGACGATGAAATGGCCTGGCCTCTATTTGTGCCGGACAAGTTCTCCTAGACATATACAGCTACCCTTTCCCGTACAAGAACAAAAAATTTGGCGTCACGCCTCTATGAGCTCCAATCTTAGTGGTCGGCGCGGGCAACAGGTCCCTGTCGGGCCAGGCGAAGGTTCTTGTCGACCCAGAATTTGCGCACGCAAGAGTAGCCGGCGGCGGCAACGGCAAAGCCAACGACGGCAGCTGGTAATCTCGTTAGGTGTTCGGTCGCGTTGTCGCATTCGTCATACGCAACATACCAAGGGGAATCAGCTCAGCGGGGATCTGCTTGAGCTTGCGAAGGCGCTGGGAGATGGTGTGGCCTGTTGGCGGTCAGTAACTGTCGCTTTTCAAGTGTCGATCTCGTCGTTTCGATTCATCGATGTTCGTCAATAGCTTCGTCTCCGTCACGTACCAGCCTGGTCCTCCTTCTGTATGACCGAGGTATTAGCGGCGTTCACTCAGCAGCAGTATATTCTCTTACGGGCACCGGTCGCATCATGCGAGGGGTCTGGCGGAACATTCTCATGGCAGTGGTGGCGCGCATCTTGATGAGTGGAGAGTTGAGGCGAGGCGGGAGAGCCGGCGGAAGTCGATTAGCAACGGTTATTCGGAAGAAAGCGATGTTTTGGAGTTCGTCGAGAAGTGCTGCAATCTGGTAGCTTGACCCACTAAGCCGGCTGGAGTGGTGTGTGGTGCCTTACGGCGTGGGCTGATTGGTTTAGTAAGCCTGAGGCAGCGACTGCTCTGCACTGGGAATCATCTGATTCGTGGTGTCAACCTCGACGCAACAAACCTCCCATTACGCCCGCCCAAGCTGTCACAAGGCGCAATTATCTCGCTGCCCGGTTCTCACCCCTTCAAAATCAATTCAAAATGGCCGAAGAAGATCAACAAGATGGACAGGAGCTTGTGACCAAGCCCTTCAAGTTCGTTACTGGTAAGTCGGATAATACCGCGGAGAAATTTATCGGTTCGGAACCCGAGGCTAACTATGTTGACAGCCGGTACGGTCCCTTCAGCTGACGAACTCGATGGCATCGTCGCATTCGACTCAATTGTGTCCAATTGACCCCTGAGATACTGACTGACAACTTTTTCAAGGTACCGACGCCCGTTTCCCCAACCAGAACCAGACCAAGCACTGCTGGCAGAACTATGTCGACTACCACAAGTGCATTACTGCTAAGGGCGAGGACTTTGCTCCCTGCCGCCAGGTATAAGATGATCCAATCAACAGTCCTTGATGCCAGGTACATCGACATTAACGCGCCATGTCTAGTTCTGGCTCGCGTACCGATCTCTGTGCCCCTCCGGCTGGTACACGCGTTGGGACGAGCAGCGCGGTATGTCCTCCGCGAAATTGTCCGATGATGCAATACTAATATAGATTACAGAGGCTGGCAACTTCCCCGTCAAACTTGATGCCTAAATAAAGTGGCAAGGGTTTGATGGTTGGATCACGAGCGAGATAGAAATGGAAATAAATTGCAGCAATGCTGCTTGTGTACTATGCGAGGTCGATAGGCTGTGCAATCAATCATGGTAAGAACCATTGAATGAAATATTATCAAAAAAAGCACAAAAGTCATGGTCCCGCTATTCTTTGATACCAAATGTGATGTTAAAACGCCGTTGCACTGTCCTGATATCATCCAATAAACTCCAGTTTCCCCATGATGAGAGAGAAACTAGCATCAGCTAGCGATTTCGCTCAATGGCAAAGTATTGAGTACCCGGCTGAGGTCATTTCTCCGCAATGTGATTGTTGGACTCATCGTCAGAGCTCATGAACTCATCGTCCTCGTCGAATCCAAAGAAGGCTCGGGCAGTACCCTTTCCCTTGCCGCCCAGTGCAGATTGTGCCGGTGGTGGTGATTCTTTAGAGCTTGTAGAGGAACCTTGATCGCTGTCGGATGCGTTGTCACCTTGGGCTGCAGAGCTCGAGCCATGCGAGCTGCTGAGATTATCGGTGTAGTGACCTGCCTTCATGGCTGCCAGAACCGCGTCCCTGGTCCGCTCGCTGCTCTCCTCTTTGTCTTCGGCCCACTGGCCATCAATCATGCTCTTGCCTCCGTTCTTAATTTCTGCCTCCTTCGCTTCCGTTTGCTGCACAATTTCCTCCCATCGAGCCCGACGCTTCTCCTTCTCCTTCTTGTCCATGTCCGGCTTTATGGCGAGGTATTCAGCGAGAGCCTTGGCCTCATTGACGGTTCTGAGTCTTCGACCGTCCAAATTGCGGCTCGAGCCGTTGTCATCTTGTGTCTTCTTCTTTCGCGATGACATACGGCCGCCCGCCGCTCGCAACTGAGACCCAAAACCGCCCTTGCCACCGCACAATGGGATACCGAGACGTAATGAGAGAAAATCGTCATTTTCTGAAGTAATATATGAGGAGAGCGGGCCTTCGGATTCGTTTGGAAGTTGTTTGTTTGACACGGTGGTGAGGATGAGCCTTGAAGCAGTAGCAGGCATGCGCTCACTCAGGTGGCGGCGAAAGGCTGTGACTGTAGTTGAAGGTTGGGCCGGCAGTATAATGGTCGGCGGTAGGCCCAAGCCGCCGAATGTTGAGACCAAAACGTTGAGATGCTTGGATTCCATGATGCTTCGGTGTGATAGTGGGCAGTGTACTTGAAAAGAATGAAGTTGCGACTGGTCGCGAACAGGATTATATTAGGCTCCATAAATAGGCAGCGGAGCCTGGCGATAAACAGACTCCGCGATACTGACTCCGGAGGCGCTGCGCCACAAAAGTCTGATATCTTATCATCACGTGGTCCCAAGCCACGCGCACAACTGAGCCACCCCACCTTCGCTAGGTGAGCTACAGTGTAGGGCTTGCGCCCACAAAAGTAAACCATTTTGAGGCCTACACGCTCGTTCCGAAAAACTGTACTCCTACCATCGACCGAAGCCAACGCAAACCGCCACGATGCTCATTCCCAAGGCCGACCGCAAGAAGATCCACGAGGTATTTCGACCTTTATTCGAACAACACGAAGAAGAGCGAACATGCTGATGTAGCTTTGTATTATTACAGTACCTCTTCCGCGAGGGCGTACTCGTCGCCGCGAAGGACTTCAACCTGCCCAAGCACCCCGATATCGACGTTAAGAACCTGTTCGTCATCAAGGCCTGCCAGTCCCTCACCTCCCGCGGCTATGTCAAGACCCAGTTCTCGTGGCAGTACTATTACTACACGCTGACCCCCGAGGGTCTCGACTACCTTCGCGAATGGCTTCACCTCCCTGCTGAGATTGTTCCCGCCACGCACATCAAGCAGCAGCGCTCCCACGCTCCTCCCCGCGGCATGCTCGGTGAGGGCGAGCGCGAGCGTCGCCCCTTCGGCCGCCGACCTGAGGGCGGCCGCGGCGACCGCGAGGGCGGATACCGCAGACGTGAGGCCGGTGAGGGCAAAGAGGGTGGCGCCCCTGGTGGCTTCAACCCCGAATTGTGAGACAACCTCGCGCGACTCCCAATATACGAAGTTTGGACGAATTGCTGACAGTGTATCTTTAGCCGTGGTGGATTCGGTCGTGGCCGCGGTGCCGCTCCCCCCTCGTAAACGAACCTTTAATGATTTCGGGTTATCAGTTTTGCAATGCATGGCGAAAAGAACCATGTGTTTTAAGATTGGAGGGCAAATCTCACTTTGAGTCGGATCACGAGACCGATCAATGGGGAGAGATGGTGGAGTTTTGGGGGCTTAAAACCTCGGAATGATTTGCATCAGGGTCACAAAAAATTTACTACCATTCAAAAAGGAGGTCGCCAATCTTGACAGTTTTGTGAACGCCATTGTCAGCCGCAGGAATGACCGTGAATGTTCTAGCCACTCAAACCGGGGCGAAACGAGCAGCGACGAAAACCGAACCGAGCGACTATTGGGCGCAACACCATCCTGCACCTACAACAATACGATACTAGGGGTCAAGAGATATACAATGCAGACGTTGGTCTAGTTTGATGTGGTGAGGGTTGTTCGTAGTTGAGATTGCGTCCGCTAGGTGTAAACTTAGTACTGAAGGATGCTTGAGTGTGAAACTCAAGCTTTTTGCGGTTTCTACATGCGGTGGCTGCTCTGCTAGTTTGAGAGCGAGCTAGGGTGAGATGCAACTATGTCGGGGCTTTATTGCACTCGTAGGTACCTTATAAGTCGGCATTTTGCGTCCTGAAGGAAACCAACACAGCTTAATCCCGCTAGTTGTACGGCGCGCTTGCATGTTCCGCTTTCCGTTAACACATTCCTTTGTCTGCTATTGCCCTACCTCTTTGAATTTTGATTCTTTTGGTTAGCGGCTAGCTGGCTTCATGTCGGGCCACTAACACCTCAAATAAGCACCACAACTGATGACAGGAATATGGTGGAAGTGCCTCCTTTAGTCGGCACCGCGCCAGATCGAAACCAGCCTAGGCGTATCCATTCCTCGAGAACGATGGTTTGGAGAAGCTCTTTACAATACGACTCAATGTCTCGTATTTCCACCCCTAGCAATTTCATAACCAACTTCTATTTTGGTAAATGGTACCTTAATTTTGTGGCTGTGCTTGAATCTTTGGTGAGCCTCTACCCCATGGCCAGTGGCGCGGCCAATAAGTCAGTCGGCAGGTTAAAACAAACTGCCTAGTACAAACCATGAATCAAGCATTGCATGGTAGCAACAGCTATAATTGACCTAAACGTAACTCTCATTTGTATCCTGTCTTCGAATCCCATTTTTGCTCATGCATAGTCGTAAAGTCTTTGCCATTCGCCACAATTTAGGGTAGGTAGACTCCAGCCCCTCTGCCAAGCGATCCGCATGCGAACAGACTGGACCTTCACTCTGCATCCAGCAAGCTTGATGTACCTCTGATTCATTGCCCTGGAGAGCTCGTGGCGCAACCGGCGCCCACATATTAATTACACCAAAGCAGTTGTGTTCTTCCCACTCGGGGGATATCGTGCCTGCTTCGGGCAGAAACAATATCTTGGTGGCGCGTGACGCCTGATACAGCAGCTCGAGACGTCACACCCCCCTGCATCTGAGACGATTGAATAGGCACGCAGATTGTCCCCAGCGTGTCGTGAGCAGTCCAACCACTCGGGCATCGCCAAAAAACCACAATATCCATGCTTGAATTAGACATGCAGCCCCTCCTGCGCAGCCGGCGGAACTGAGGTGCTACTGCCATATTCTCGAAACAGCGCCCAAGAGCCTGACAGCGGCACTGCCCAACAACCAGGCTTCGGCATCCTTCGGCACTACTAGAAGGAGCTGCTCGCGGTGACAACGGTGCATATCTACCATGGCATACCAGATTCCTGATTTTGGCGATCGCCAGTATCATCTTGAGTCGTCTGCTCGCGTGCCCCGGCCGAGAGGAGGACCTTCAGAGTTGCCGAGCAGTAATGCGGATCGTGGCCGTCTTCAGCATTTGACCTCGTCTGCCCCTGAGCGCCCACCACCAGTGCCACCCAAGCCAGGTCAAACAAGGCACAATCGTTCCATGAGCCACCCATTTCACGCAATGTCCGACGTCGCTGATGGCCCATCCTCGTCATATCTCGGCCAGACCAAGCTTCCGGATGAGCGACGAGATGGTCGGACAATGGCGCGGAAAATGGACAGCGGGCCTAGGAAGGTTGGCGGTGGCAGTGGTAGAAATTTCGCAACTGGAAATTGCATGACGTGCGGCGGTCTTGTTCGATGGCCTAGCAACCTAGCTGCCTTCAAATGCACGACTTGCGCCACAGTCAACGACCTAGAGTCTGTTGACGACTATGATCCTACCGGGACTAGTCGAAGAGATGGATCTGCTTCTGCAGCCACACAGAAGGACACTGACTTTGGACAAGGTGCGCACAGGACTTAACGCAGAAGCTTGGCCAATGCTAACGCCCTACCAGGACAAGCGCAACCCATTTCGTTGCTGCACACAAAGAATCTTGTTCGGCGTTGTCTGCAATCTCATATATCGAGGAGAATCGACGATAACCAAGCATCACATAGGAAGAATGAATCATGGCAGCCAGCTTCCGGACCGCCAGCTGGCGCAGGCGCCGGCGGCGAAGGAGCAACACAGCACGATACAAAACGCCGGTTTGGTACACAATTTCTTGACATTCCAACGGGGGACACCTCTAGTGACCCCCCAAGGCCTATTACCAAAACCCAGCGGTCGTTTTCGTATGGATATTCGGACAAGCCTACTTTAAGTCACCCGCCGGCACGGCCTAGCTATACTGCCAACAGCACAAGTCCCGTTCGATCCCCTTCACATGAACCACAAACCATATTCAAGGCACTGGAAGACTATATAGTGGAGTGTTTCAAGTCTCCAGATTGCCTGAATTCTTCATTTATGCATCATACTTATTCTGTCGGCCCAGAGCAACAAATTCGAAGAAAGCCAGTGCCCTCAAGAGAACCAGCCCTGAGGGAATCAGCGCCAAGAGAAGCAGCATCCTCAAGAGAAGCACGTATATCATCGCGAGAACGAAGTCGCCCTCGCGGTCATACCGACTCCAATATGCCGATAAGCCATTTGGATCCAAAGCTTCTCCTACTGGGAGATGTAGCAGAGAATGGGTTGTGGTGGACTGGTAGTCGTCCACAGCCTCCACCGCCTGTGCAGAAACCAAAGCAGCCGAACCACACCAGAAGAACTTCGTCAGTGGCAAAGCCTTTGCAAATGGACTGGTCCGAGCTCGACAACTGGTACAGGTCAATCACTGGGCCTGCAGAGGGCTGGCATTCGGTTTTTGCGGAAATATCGTCTACAAAAGCCACAGTAGACCTCGACCTTGCAACGCTGGAGAATGAATTCTTGCAGGCTCAACTTCACGTCCATCGAACGCTTCTCAAACAGACTGAAATATTACTGAAGCGCCCCCGACGCCCCATCTCACAACCTGCTGATCTGCGATTCCTACTTATTATTCTAGAAAACCCACTGCTACATAGTAGTCAGCTGCCTCTGGGAGGACTGGCATACCGCAATGGTACTGGACGCAGACCGCAAGGCATATATCAAGCGCTTCAGAAGGATCGATCGGCGACCATGCCTTCATCTGGTCCACTATCTGGCCAACATTCAGGCATAATCAAGCGGCTTATTGGTCTCATCTCAAATTCACCTCCGCTCTGTCATAGTCATCTGATTACCTGGTGGGTCAAGTTTGAAAAGGAGCGCTACGTCAAAGCGAAAGATTTATTTTCCGGCTTCCTTGCATATAGGATGCTCAGACAAAAGAATAAGAAGCCCGCCAAAACTGCAGACGAGGACGCTGTCACCTCATTTTTGATACCGCAAATGCGAAGCGGTCAATCTGGTGCGCAAATACATGACGAAATTGGAGCACTAAGTTTGTCAAATACGTCCAAGAAGTCAACAGAGCCGGAAATGATAACGTCATATCCGGATGACTGGCAAGTGAAGGCGACCTCGAGAGTCCTTGCTCTCATATTCGCGGCGAACGACACGAACGGGTCGCGCGATGCCCATCATCACCACAGTGGCCACAAACTACCAAGTAGTGACTTCTATGTTTCCATGGTCGACTATATTGACCTCATCAAAGATTTCGATACGTGGGAAGCTAAGCAAGGGTCCTTCTCGTTTTGCCAATACCCATTTCTTCTCAGCGTCTGGGCCAAGACGGCGATCCTGGAGCATGATACGCGCAGACAAATGCAAACCAAAGCGAGAGCTGCGCTAATAGACAGCATCATGTCTAACAAGTCTGTACAGCAATACCTGACTCTGACTGTCCGCCGCGAGTGCCTTGTTGACGACAGTTTAATGGCGGTCAGCGAAGTCATTGGTAGCGGAACCGATGATATTAAAAAAGGACTCCGTATCAAATTCCGGGGAGAAGAAGGAATTGATGGCGGCGGTCTGAGAAAAGAATGGTTTCAACTGGTCATCCGAGACGTGTTCAACCCAGATTACGGTATGCTAATCGGTGAGCAAGCATGATGCAAATTCTGACATACTTTAGGAATGTTTCTTTACGACGAGGATTCCCAATTCTGCTATTTCAACCCCAATTCGCTAGAATCCACTGATCAATACTTTTTGGTGGGAGTGGTTCTGGGGTTGGCAATATACAACTCGACAATTCTCGACGTGCCACTACCGCCATTTGCGTTCAAAAAGCTGTTGGCCGCGGCGCCTGCCCATGGTACAACATCGCTGGCTCACGCCCCCTTGCATCTAAAGTACACGCTTGAAGATCTTGCAGAGTACCGCCCAAGACTTGCACGGGGACTACAGCAACTTCTCGAATACGATGGGGACATCGAGTCTACGTTTGCCCTCGACTTTGTCATCGAAAATGCAAGATATGGATCCGTAACCACGGTGCCTTTGTGCGAAGGCGGAGATCGAAGACCAGTCACCACCACCAATAGACGAGAGTATGTGGATCTCTATATTCGCCATGTGCTCGATATGTCGGTGCGACGCCAGTTCGATCCTTTCCGGCGTGGATTCTACAACGTTTGTGGTGGGAATGCGTTCTCTCTCTTTCGCCCGGGAGAAATCGAGCTACTAATTAGAGGCTCCGATGAGCCACTTGATGTGGATTCTCTGCGAGCCGTCGCTGAATATCAGAATTGGGACAGCAAACAGCCTGATGGGGTAGAGCCCGTCATTAGCTGGTTTTGGGAGACTTTCAAGCAAGCAGAGCCAGGCGATCAGCGTCGCCTGCTTTCATTCATCACCGGCAGTGATCGGATACCAGCTACTGGTGCTGCATCTCTGAGAATCAAGTTGTCGTGTCTCGGTGACGACTCTCCTCGATTCCCAATCGCAAGGACGTGCTTTAACCAGTTATCTTTATGGCGTTATCAAACACGACAGAAGCTTGAATATATTCTTTGGAGAGCCGTGAAAGAGAGCGAAGGATTTGGCCTGAAATAGACTTAGGCGTAGTCAATTTCCCAGCAAAACTGCCCATACGCGCGGCCCTTCGCTCTAGTCTGGAAACAAACCTCAAAATACATGAAATTGAAGAATCCTGCCGTCTTTTGCCACCGAGAGATGCTTACTCCTTGCTTGAACAATAAAAAAATGGTATAAACGACAGTAATGATACAATATTCGGTGGTTCATCTCACGCTGCATCATCTGTAGCACCGCCCGCTGCGCGGGCTCGCTGCAGCATAGTAGCCTCTCTCTCCTTTTCAGCCTTGATGGCGTTGATGCGGTCACGGCTGGCGTTGCCCATCTTCCTGAGCTCCTCGAGGCTCTGCCACTCTGCCGTGTCCTCTGAGGTCGGTCGTAAAGGCACTGCCCCGACTTGTGCGATGAGCTGTTCGAGAATATTGGTCGAGTGCTTATTCTTCATGTCGATATGCACGACGCGCTCGTGGCCCGCAGGAGGCTGCGCTTTCGAGAGTCCCACACGTGAGGAGGCAGGCTGAGGGGCTGTGGCTACGGCGGCGGCGGCGGCGGCGGCGGTTCGGACGTATACCGTCATGGTCGGCGTTTGGTCGTTTTGGCTGTGGCGGTTGACAATCATGGCGACGGCGGGGTTATTGTACTTGAGACGTGGAAGATATTCGCGCCAGAATTTCCTGGTGAGAGCGGGAGACGGCGTTAGCGACTGCGGCTTGGGGAGTGTGTCCGTTTGGAGAGCTTGGTGTTTTCGGATACGTACTTGGCGCCCATGTGGCCATTGTGTGTTCTCATGGCAAAGTCCATGTGAATCTGGGTCACCTCGGGGGGTAGAATGGCGGCCCCCAGGCCCATTCGGAGGTTGAGAAGCTGCAGCGAGATCGTTGTTAGTGTCGGGACTGGCCTTGTCGCATTCGTTGGTTCCTGGTTCGAGTTCTTACCCTCTGCGAAGGTTGTTAGCATAAGTATCCAATTGATGCGCTGGGCTTTTACTGACCTTTCTGAGTAAATGTAATCGCTCTCCCAATGACCGCATCTTGTCTGCTGTGTTTGCTGGGCACCCAATGTAATGCTCAACTAGGTAGGGACTCGTTACAGGAAAATCGATGTCCCCTGTAAAATGCCGGCCCGGATAATCATCCGCAGGAAACTGGGCTGGCGGTCGCGCGACATAGCGCTGGGCCGCCTGGCAAGGGGCACTAAAATTCAAGCCGGCACCCTGAAAGCTCCACTGAAATTTGCATTAGATTGTTCAACGTTTTGAAGGACCGCCTTGAACTTTTGCCTTATAAGGGGTCGGACGCAAGTATATCCTGTAGTCATGCCGCGAACGAGTTCTTGTTGAGCATCAGAAATGCGTCGAGCACTATCTTCCCGGTGGCTGACGCGGGCGTTCCGGACAAGCGAGGCCTTGCCTCCGACAGGCCTGCCTCTCTTTCTTTGCCCTGCCGTGGGCCTGTCTCGACAACAGCTACGGTTTGCGCCAGTGCAAACGACTCGCGACATACACCAGGGACAGCTGCTTCGTTCAGAGGCCTCTAATCTGAAAGAAGAAACGCATGCAGGAGAACCTAGTTTAGAAGAGTTGCGCCAGCTTCCTTTCACCTGCAGCGGCTGCGGCGCATTTACCCAGACTACCGACTCACAGCAGCTTGGCTACTACGATGTCACTGCAAAGCGTGTGCGCACATGGCTGAACCCTCCCAAGCTTCAGTTGCAAGAGAAGGATATTCAAGAAAATGAAGTCATACATAATGTTTTGAAATCCATCGACAGTGACCGGCTGGCTGCGCTCGGATTCGACGTCAGCACATTGGTAGTTGAAGAGCGTGCTGCTGCTCCTCCTTCCGGTACGCGATTCTTTGCTACGCTACGAGAGATATTTTCTTAAACTAACTAGATGTTCTCCAGTCCCGACAGTACCAGTTTGCGATCGATGCCATGACTTGATACATCACAATGCCAAGTCAGCCTCCGGCAGAGTACCCATGTTCCATCCAACGGTCGAGTCACTGCGAGAGACAATCGAGGAGTCACCGCACAAGTATAATCACATATACCATGTCATTGATGCCGCCGACTTCCCTATGTCACTTATCCCAAGACTGAATGTTTTACTCGGCGACATTGCCCTCCGGACTCGAAACAGGCGTTCACGAGCGGGCAAGTTTCTTCGCGACCGACAGACGGAAATGAGCTTCATCATTTCCCGCAGTGATCTGCTCGGGCCGACAAAGCAGTCTGTCGATGCGTTGATGCCGTATCTTCGAGAAGTCTTACGAGACGCCTTGGGCCGCCTTGGAGATAGAGTGCGTCTTGGCAACGTTCGCTGCGTGAGCGCCAGCCACGGCTGGTGGACAAGGGATGTAAAGGAAGACATCTGGAACAGAGGTGGCGCTGGATGGATGGTTGGTAAGGTCAATGTCGGAAAAAGTCGCTTATTTGAGGAAGTGTACCCCAAGGGTCGCCTGGATCATCCAGATGCCTCAGTTGGACCCACGGCTATCGGACGAATTCAACCAGAGGAAGAAGACATGGACGTCGGGTATTTACTACCTCCTGCACGAAAAGCGAGCAATTATCCAGCTATGCCTATCGTTTCATCGCTTCCGGGAACAACTGCATCGCCTATTCGAATTCCTTTTGGCAACAAGAAAGGAGAGCTGATTGATTTGCCTGGCTTGGCTCGCAGTGATTTGGATCTGTTTGTCAAGGAAGAACACAAGCAATCTTTGATCATGAAGAAGCGTGTCGTTCCGGAGCAGGCCACCGTCAAGCCTGGCCAGTCCCTGATCCTTGGTGGCGGATTGATTCGGATCACCCCGTCATCAGAGAATACGATATTCCTGATGTACAATTTTACGCCTCTACAAGACCATATCACAAGCAACGAAAAGGCAATCGAGTTCCAAGCGCAGACAAAGAATATCGGTGCGCAAGAAACGATTTCTCTTCCTGGCACGGCTGCGACGATCAAGCATGCAGGCAGGTTTGCCCTGCAACATGATGTTACCAGACAAAGAGCGGGGCCTCTGACAAGGAAAAACGCTGTTGGGCTTAACGTTGATCGACTGCCATTCCGAGTACTGTCGGTCGATGTCTTGATTGAAGGCGTCGGCTACGTTGAGATTGTGGCTCAAGTTCGCACCAGAAGCATTTACCGGCAGAGGGAAGACGAGAACTCTATAGAGACTGTCGAGCATGCGGAAGAGAAGCCGAAATCGTCAGTATTGGCTTTGGACCCCTTTGAAGACATGATGCGTCAACGGCGAGACAACGATAAGACGACTCATCGTTCCGCACCAACGCATTCTGCCCCAAGAGCCGAAGAGGCCCCGCCTCGCGAAATTGACCTCCCCTCAGTTGATATATATACTCCAGAAGGTCGGTTCGTCGGGACACGCAGACCCATCAATGGATGGCTCAACAACAAGCCAAGGGTCCTCGCAGAGCATAAGAAAAGCCGTCCCAGAAAGAGTATGAAGGGTCAAAAGAAGAAGACTAAGCTTGAAGCCAGAACTGCCCGGGCTGTTTCTTCATGAAACGCGTCCACTGTACCATAATGATTGTACACTATGTATTATAGACACATATGAAAACTTATACTTGTGACCTCTCTTTGGTTTACTTCTTTTTCAATCGCCAGCTCTGCGCCTGCCGTGACATGGGAGTGTTCAAGTCTCATGCCACATTTGCAGGGTCACCCCCCCCATTCGGTCTAGGCCCAATGACTAAAGTGCCCGCCACTGTAACATACCTAAATGCTTCGCATGACGTCTTGGGGCACTTTTACTTCCCGTCACAAACAAATCACAAACAAAGCGAGTAAACATTTTTTCCCCCTGGAGCCACCGCAAACTACGACCCAAGGCTGTTGTATTTCCACTATAAAGTACGGACCACTGAACTGTCAGCGCAAAAATCTACCGCAGTGCAATTTACACCATCGCCTGCAACTCAGCAGACCATCTCAAAAAACCCCATTCTACACAACCGCCGCCATGTCGCAGGAGACTTCACAGCGTAGCACACCAACACCATCTGTGTCGCAGACGACCACTGTTGCTGCCACATCGCAGAGCTCTTCGGATTCCGCGCCGCGGACACTGCGCCTTCGCGGACGGCACAACGCCAACGGACGATCGGTGCAGTGGGCAGAGAGCGTGGTAGACAATGAGGGTCTGGGTAGAAAGAGCTCCAAAGGTATGTGTGCGACCCCAAGCACATGGCCCGGGATAGCCATCTAACGTGTTTTCGTCTCTTTTCAAACAGTATGCTGCATCTACCACAAGCCGAAAGCAGTTGGCGAATCGAGCGACGAGTCCAGCTCCGATTCCTCTTCAGACTCTGATTCGGATTATGAAGATAGAATGCGTCGGGGCAAGGGCCGCAACGGCAAGGGTCATAACAAGGATGGAGATTATGAGGGATGCAACCACCCCCACGACCACGACCACGACCACGAAGAACCGCGCGAGAAGCAGAAGCGAGCGCCAAGCCCGAACGCCTATGAGAAAGTTCCAAAGCCGAAGCGCAAGGAGGAGCCCACAGAGAAGAAGTAGTAGGATTTTCTGGGTGGAATTGCTTTATATTGATTGTCGAGACAGGATTGTTATGCATAGCGTTGGCTTCGGTTGGGATCACGAACGGAATATGTCTTAAAGGATGAAATCAAAGCGGAGGCGTCGACAGCCTTGGTACATATCAAGCGAAGCAGGATGCGCACCTCTCTGTAACTAATTTACATGGGCAACTCGTCCGGGGGTAATCATGAGTGTTGTACAAGCGGTAAATGTGGCCGTTGCATGGTTAATCTACCATGCATCACGGCTTTTTTGCGCTTTCGACCACAAAATATTTGCCAGCCTTCTTCGAGGCTGTAGAAAGAGCATCCCAATCTTCTGCTTCCGATTCAATCTTTTCCTTAATTCTCCTCGGGCGCTTGTAGTGGCCGACTCGCGTCTCCTTTGCCAGTGCCTCTTTCAAATCTTCCAGGCCAATCGTGCTTTCCCTTTTGCCCTCCTCTGTCTCGTCTCGTATGGCTTGAAGAGGCTCCAGACCTGAGGTATCGACTCGTTGGACCGCTTTAACGAAATGCAGCTGACTTTGCAAGGTCGCAATCATCGATGTCTCCTCCTCTTCGGACTTGGGAAGCGGTAGTGCGGATAGCTTGAGTAAGTGATGTAGCTGTGCAGATGAAATTCTCTCGGCCGGCGACGCGTCGCTGTCAGCCAGGAGTGAGCAGACAGACCACGTTGGCTGAGCAAGAATCTTGTGCGCAGTTGAGGCTTTGGTTGATAGCGCGGCTTTGCGATGTTGGAATTTGACGAGCTGCGAAACGGGCTGGTGGGCGGCAGCTCTGCAGCGGATGCAGATGAAACTAAAGGAACTCATCGCGACCCTTTATTTCCTCGATACTAGCCAGATACGGGAATATGAATGACAATGGTGGCGACCAACAGAAAAAGGCCACGCTGGAAAAGGCGATTGGCAAAATTCAATCTCTGGATGTAGCTTGTAGCAGCTGTCTACATAGTGGGGCAAGGCGAGACGCAGCGCGCAACGACGCCGGGCGGTCAGGCGGCGAGCGTCATACCTAGGCCAAGCTAGTAGCGGCTGTGTTGACTACGTATCACTTCCCCATGCGACCAGTATCCTTTTTAGAACCTTCACTAAAGGAGACGTAAAGTCGCAAAACATCTTCAACAACGTTTTAATAATCAGTCTCGAGACTGACATTTTCCACCATGGCCCAAGACCCTCGTGCTCTGCTCCAAAAGGTGCGCCGAGGATAACCCTTCCCCCACTCCCGAAACTGGTTGGAGACAGCCCGATCTGACTTTTGCGCCGTTGCCCGAGTACAGGCCGAGAAGACGCTGCAAGGAGCTAGCAGTGGCTTCAGCTTCTTTGGCGGCCGCGAGGACAAGTACCAGAATGCTGCCGACTTATTTGTCCAGGCGGCCAACGCCTTCAAGATGCAGAAGCAGGGTTAGTACAGGCGAAACCACGCTGCCCCCTCCAGCATCGGCTCTGACTTTTGTGCCTGCGCGGATAGATCTTGATGCTGGAAAGGCCTTTGAAAAGGCTGCCGAAGTCTTCACCAAGAACCTCAACGAACCCGACGACGCCGCCAACAGCTTGATTGACGCCTTCAAGGCCTACCGCAAGACCGACCCCCAGTCCGCTGTCCGATGCGTCAAGGTGGCAATCCAGCGCTATTGTGCCAATGGCAACTTCAGGAGAGCCGCCAGCCAGCAGGAGGCTCTTGCTGAAGTCTACGAACAGGAGCTCAACGACCCAAAGAGCGCCTTGGAAGCATGCGAGTCTGCCGCCTCGTGGTATGAGGGCGACAATGCTACTGCGTAGGTGTTCCTATCTCGTCTCTATTCAAATATATGCAGAGACTCTGTATGACTGACGGCTTCTTGTAGCCTCGCGAACAAGCTGTGGATCAAGGTTGCCGATATGGCTGCTCTAGAGGGAGACTACTACAAGGCAATCGAAAACTACGAAAAGGTTGCTGCGGTGTCGATTGACAACAACCTGATGAAGTACAGTGTCAAGGAGTACTTCCTCAAGGCTGGTATTTGCCACCTTGCTAGCGGTGACATGGTCGCCACCAACCGCGCCATCGAAAAGTACCGCGAGATGGACCCCTCCTTTGCTACGCAGCGCGAGCACCTGCTCCTTGTCGACCTCGGCGAAGCCATCGAGGCCAAGAACCAAGAACAGTTTGCCGACAAGCTCTACCAGTACGATCAGATGAGCAAGCTGGACAGGTGGAAGCTCAGCATGCTGGTCAAGGTCAAGGATGGCATCCAGGAAGCCGATGACGAGTTTGCTTAATCTTAGACTGCACGAGATATTGGTTATGGCGTATTACAATACATTTCTCTGTTTTATTCTACCGAACTTTCGCCGTGTACGTCTGCGCTGGCTTTGAATAGTATTTGCAGACGAATCTTCCAGCCGCTAATTGATGTGTGATGTAAATGGCTGTAAATGGTTGTCACTAGTCGGTGTACCATGCCGCAAGCGAAGAAACCCTTTCTTGAAAAATTTGCGGCACTTTTTTCCAGTTCTCATTGTCTTACGGTTTGAAGGAAAAGGAAGTGAATCGTTGAAGGAAAAAAGATTTGCGAATATACTTTGCAGAGTGTTTATTACTAGTTTCTTCGGACTACACGCAGATCGACCACCCTGAGCCGCCCCACAAATTTGTTCCTGTGGCGGCATCCGAACGTCGCTCCCCAAGCACGCCCAGCCTCATCAACTCATCCCTTCTTGCTCTTGGCTTTCGGCTCTGTTGCAACAGACTGTGTCTATGAGTGGCATTATTCTTATATCTTCAAGCATCGTCAACTCAGGCGTGGACACGGCTCCAGCTTGACGAACCTCCGCTCCGACGCCGTGCAGCCGCGCTCGGATCTAACGAATGGGCACGATCGAGGCTCTTCAATAAACTGTCTCGAATCGCGAATCGGCTAGCTTGAAGCGGCTATCTAGCTCTTACAACGTGAGGTCGCGACGGCCTTGGACGAATATTCCTCATGTCTCGCCCGCAGAGCTCCCCAATTCTTGCGCAGCTGCGTGGCGCAAAGACCTTTGCCGAACAGACGGCTGCACTCCAGGCGCTCAAGAATGAAGTCGTGGGACATGTCCAGAGAAAGGAAGAATGGGTGTCGGTGGGTGTGCTGGACCCCATCGTGAGGTCTCTGGCGTCGACCAGGGCTCCTCTCAAGACGAACGGCAAGGGAACACAACAGCCGCCGACCATGCGCCCGCTCTCCGAGGAAGATGCCGTCAAGCTACAAGCTCTGCAAATTTTGAGCAGCTTTGCCAGTGGTACGTGTAGATTGTGGGATATATAGATGTGACAATGTCTGACACTGGACCAAAGGCGGCCCTGCTTTCCTACCACCGCTCAACGCCGCCATGGCACTCCCCGCGATTCTGAATAATATCTCGCCTGCTTCCGCACCGACACAGATCATCTCTGCTGCTCTCAAAGCTCTTATAAATATTGCTGATGCAGCCTTGCTGGCGTCGCCATCCTGCAACTTTAGCGTCGAAGCTATCGCCGATCACGTCTTCATCCCGCAGCACATTGAATCGCTCAGCATCATCCTCGCTTCATCGTCTGCCCCGGGAGCGACCTTGCCGATCTTGAAACAGAATAATCTGGCCATGGGGATTATTTCTCGCCTATGTCGGGAAGAGCGTCACCAGCAGGCGCTCGCGGCTGGAGGAGTGCTGGACTTGCTGGCTACGCAACTGGCTAGCATCGCTGTTCGCGATGGCTTCGTTGTGCCGGGCGCGGAGGATTCAGCTAGCAAGGACAAAATTTCGGGAGCATTTCCTGCAGCCGCGCAAAAGAGCGTCAAGATTGGGCCGATTCTGGAGACCATCGGTGCCATTATCGGGGATTCCAAGTACCGTGCGACTCGTTTGGTCAACGCCCCGTCCATCCAAGCTGTGTTTCCTGCAATAGAGGCCCGCCATTTCCCTCAAGTTGGACTTGGAAGGAGTCAAGATGTGGACAACTCTGGAGTGGAACTTTTCAGACCTAAATGGCTGACAGCCATGGAATATCTTCTTCCGGCTGTCGTCATTCCGCCGACACGAAGCGGCACAGCGACGCCATTCTCTCATTCGGACTACGTTGAATCAAAGACGAGTCGCAAAAGCAAACCAGGCCTCACGACAGAGGCTGTTCGCTTCCATGTGCCAGGCCACAACGGCGCGTACCCGACCTCAGACGTAGAAAGTCCGATTATTCCCTGGCTTGTTTATCTAGTACGATTTCTAGATGAAAGAGAACGGCTTGCCGCGTTGTCTGTTCTTACTTCGCTCTTTAGAGCTGGTCTCTGCATGACAATTGCACGAGAGACAACGTTGGCTATGCTGGTGGTGCCGATACTCATCCACAGTATCGAGAAGAACGATAAAGAAAGCAAAGATATCAGCGAGGTCGAGGGTATTGACGAGCTGAAGACTACGACTAGGCATTTTGTTTTGGAGCAGGCTCCGGTCGTCCTTGCACGCCTCATAACCGACTGCGAATTCCTGCAAAAAGCAGCCTTTGACTGCGATGCCGTCAAGGTACTCACAAAACTACTCAAGAGCACCTATCGGCCGCTTCCACAACTACAACCTCAATACTGGTCATCCCACGCTGATGAGGGTATGGAGATGGAGGGTTCGCTGCCAACATATCGGCTCGGAGACAGCGGCCTTCACCCTGTCATGGCTAACCGCATTCGAACGCGTGAAGCTGCGCTCAAAGCCATTGGGGCGATTGCTGCGTGCAAAGAAGATTACAGAAAGGCACTGGTGCTCGAAGACTTTTTACCATACATAGTAGAGTCGCTCAGCGAGTTTCCCGGAAAACCTCGACAAGCAAAAGACGGCAAGGACAAGACCCCAGCCGAACCACCTCGTGTCAACCCCGATCCCGAGTATGGGGCCAACCCCGTCGGTGTGGTGATTGCGGCATGTTTCGTGGCGAGGATGCTGTCGAGGTCTGTTCATACATCCCGAACGGCACTGATTGACCACAATATTGCGGCACCCATTCTCCATGCCATGAAGCACCCTGATGCCAATTTGCAAATCGCTGCGACTGCGACCATCACCAACTTGGTCGTTTCTGTTAGCCCATCAAAAGAGGTACGCCGCACTGGACAATCACGAAAGATTGAGCTAACACTGTGTAGTATCTCACGGAACATGGAGTCATGAAGCTGCTTTGTGAGCACGCGCACTCGTTTAACCCTGCGCTTCGACTCAATGCTCTCTGGGCTTTGAAGCACTTTGTCGATGGAGTTTCGGCCAGCATGAAGAAGACGTGCTTGGAACAACTAGAGCCAGGCTGGCTAGTCCAGCTAATCAGCGATCAAGAGCAGGACGAAGACATGTGCACGTCAAGAATGGGGGATGATTTGGATGAGGAAATGGATGGTGAGCAGCGGTCAGGCTCATTTCGTTGGCTATACGCAGCCGAAGGCTCAATCTGCTTTGTGGATGCGTCGGAATCTTCCAGGCTTCGTCTGATGGAGGACTATTTATCCTCGATCCGCGAATGCGAAAGTAATCCTAGCCCAAAGGCACGCAACGACATTGTCGCCATTCAGGAGCAAGGCGTTGATTTTATCCGCAACCTAATCGGAAGAGCCGACGGTGTTGGCGGGACAGACGCGTCTAGTGAAAATCCCGGAGTCATCGACTACCTGTTCAAGTCATTGGGACAGGACCGTCTGTTTGAAATCCTGGCCACAAAGCTGCGCGCCAGGGTCCTTCACCCATTCGCGCGTCACACACGGTTCGCAGGCCACGAAACGAAGATTGTACATCCAAATGCGCGCATCATCGCTGTTGTGATGTACATTCTGACGCACATTGCGGCGACGGGCCCGCGCTACTGCCAGCTCGTCATTTCGCAGCCGGAGCTCCTCAAACTTCTGGTCCAGCATGCCAACAATAAGGATTGCGAAGTGCGGCTGGCATTATGCCGTCTGGTGTACAACCTGACGACCAAGGATAATGGGGCGGATTCGCAGGCATGCGCACAGCGGGCCGCAGAGCTTAGGCGCCTCGGCTTCTTTTCCAAGATGGAGACTTTGATGAAGCAGGATAGAGACTTGAATGTGCGCGAGAACGCCAGGATGGCCGCCTGGCTCATTGACAACACTGCCAGCTGAGAAGGGTAGTCTTTTACCGCAGCACATTGATGGGATAATTTTCACAAGGCAGCAGCGGGACATGATGCAATACAGTTTGGTAACGCAAGCGCGAGCGTGAGCACGAGGTTGTGGATGCTGCAAGCTTTTGAAAAAGTTTTGTTTTGTTTTGCCGGGTCTGTTTTTGACAGTTTTGCCTTGGGACGTTTTGAACGGCTTGCGTCGAATGAGAAGAGAATTAATAAATTGATTCCATACACCTGTAAGCACAGTACGATGAGAAGTTGAAAGTGTAAGGATGTACTATGCGTCGCAGTATCTGTTCATCTTTACGCGACAAGTGTCACTTGTGGCCAAGCAATCTGCACCCTTGAGCACGAAAACCACATGGTCAACGACCTGAGCATCGCCGCATACCAGTGAGCGGGCCGACTGGATAACTGTTCGACTAGTAACGCCGGGTAATACAAAACTCCAACGTCCAGGGGCAGAAATCAAAACGGCTTCAACGCCAAGGACTCGCGATTGGATCATCATGGGCTGTCACCTTGCTTCAGCCTCAGCCTCTTCCCGCGCAATATATTGTCTTGCATGCCGTATCTTTCTACACCACCATCTTGCCCCTCCCCCCCCCCGGAAGAGACCATTTACGTACCAAAGATCCAAGACTTGCTAGCCTGTAAATAGGTACTGAATCACACAACTGTTTCAATGCATCAAACGGTTTCTGGGGCCGCGGGCCGATCAGCGCCCGGAAGGAGCCACATCCGTGGCGAGACGGGAGTGACATGCCACGAGGTATGCTGGGGGTGACAAAAAGGTTTGCAGGTAAAACATGGCGGGCATCATGAAAGTCAATGTGTGACTAGGAATTCCAGGATCTCGGGACTTTTGCCACTCTTGTGTGTTGGACTGCCTTGCTCAGCTCAGCTCAGCCCAAGCAGGAGCTTCCCCAGCCCAGAAGGGAGTAAGGTCTCAAGATTGGGGGGGGGGGGGGGGG
>JARJRE010000494.1:0-21005 GCA_030783385.1 Akanthomyces dipterigenus | reverse complement strand
CCCCAAAACCGAGCACATCGCCAGAGGCTTCCCAGCTGCGGCATCTGGCGGAAGCCCCGGGAGCGGAGCCGAGCACTTACACCTTTTCCTGCGGCCGCTTGGTAATAACGAAGAAGAGAAAAAAAAAGGAAAAGTCTCGCCCGTCTATTTTCGCCCACACATATGCACAGACGCAGCAGCACCTGCAGAGACGGGCCAATTGTGCAGCCTGTCGTGCCCGTCTCGCCCCCTCCGCAAGCGCCAAAGGCAACGTTTCTATGGGTGGCGCGGGCCAAGGGAGATGTCCCGCACAGGCAAGATGAAGTGCCGTTGCGGCAGGGATGCGTTTTATCACGTCGCATTGCATGCCGGCAGCATGCCGTCGTCGATCCTTTATTGGAATAGTTTGAATGTCGGGCTCTGCAAAGCACTGAACTGGGTGAATGCGGCTCACGGTGAGTTTGACGGCACAGAGTACAAATACTGGGAACCTATTCCCGAGTAGAGATGCCCGTAGAGGAGCACGAAGGAGAAAAAAGATGGACATGTGCTGTAACCTAAAGAGCACAAAAGAGTCGTACAAAGAACCCGCAACGCCATTGTGTAGAGGAGAAGAAGAAGACGCCGAGTCAAACAAGAAAGCAGCAGAGATGGCTGTCCATTGGGGCGAAGAAGAAAGAAAATCCACAAGTGCGAGTTCATCAGCTGTAGGAGAGCTTGTCGACGCGAGGACCAAGTGCTAAGCTGACGGCTGCAACCCACAAGCCTCCATCAAATATACCCGTCTCTTTATTCAAATCAGAGTATGGTGCATCACTCATTGTTCAACTGGACTTAATAACTTGCTTTCCGCAAAAGTTGCACTTGACTGACACTCTAAAAATACACCTGCTCACGACACGAGGAGAATGACAGCAAAGACAATGGTGATGCAAAGACGGCGACAGAACCGAGCATCAGACTAGCCTCGGAGAAGCAACCTGGTTTTCTTCACCACAATGTCAGCCATGACGAGCTAGGGCTTGCTCGCCTTCTATAGTTACAGGATAGGAGTGGCGATGCCCTCGCCAGCACCACCACCAGCACTACCACCACCGTCGCCAAAGTGAAGCGGCACCTCGTCAACATGTTTCACCCTTACTAGTCTATGAATTGAAATCACGAATTGAAATCACGAATTGAAATCACATGTTTATAAACCTCCGTTCAAAATTCTTGTACAGCCCGGGAAAGAAGAGCGCATTTCTGTGTCCGTCACGCTTACTGCTTTCCGCCTCGTAGAGTCCGCTGGAGCCGCAACAGCCGCACAAGGGCTGCCCTCGATTCCGCTCGCAATACTCGAACCCTGCTCCTGGCGCCAACCCAAAACTAGCCAGAGATTGAGACCTAATTTCCTATACATTTATATGAATTGGCTCTCGCTCGTAAAAAAAAAACACTTGCGTAGATGTCTTGTCACGTACATCCGCCCTTGCCACCATGCCTCTTCCACACAACACCACGACACAAACCAAGGACCCTCAGTCCCGACACTCCACACTCCGACACCTCTTCCCCCGACATGGACCGCCCTCTCAGTCACCGCTCCCTCGCCGCCGAATGCTCTTTGTCGACGTTGTCTGCGCCGCGCAGCTCCTCACGCAAACCCGGCCCCGCACTCAGCATCGCCCCCGAGACCCTCATCGCGCAGTCCCTGCGCGTCGTCGACGAGCCCGGCACAAGCAGCTGGTTCTCGGCCGCTTATTCCCTGACGGTGAGCACCCTTTATCCTCCCCACCGGCCGCCTCGGCGACGTCTTTGGCTACAAGCGCTTCCTGGTGGGCGGGCTTGGCCTGGTTCGGCCGCGTGGTCCACCATCGCGGGGCTGCGCCGTCTGCGGCGGACCCGGTCTTGTTTGCGTTTTGCCGCGCCATGCAGGGCGTAGACCCCGTGTTGATGCTGCCCGAATGCGGTGGCCATTCTGGGGCGCGCGTATGAAGCCGGGAGTATGCGTCAAAATAACGGTATGCAGCCTGTTTGGCGCGCCACCGCACCATCGGGATTCATCGTGGGAGCCGTATTTTCGAGCTTGCTGGCGCAAATGATCTGATGGCCGGGGGCATATTGGGTCATGGCCGTGGCGTGTGTGCTTTCTGGTGTCTGGAGCGTCTTTGCTGTGGGGGCAAGGGCCAGGGAGCCCGATCTACAAGACAGAAACGAGCCACTGTGGCAAAGGGTTGATCTCTCTGGCTCGGCTGCTGGCGTTTCGGCTCTGATTCCCTTCAACCTCGCCTGGATACAGGGTCCGGTTGTGGGATGGACGCAGCCATACACATACTCCATCATGGTTGTTGGCGTTCTGGCATTCGTCGTCTTCGTCTTGATTGAAGTAAAGCCACGCACCCTCTGATCCCCTTTGGTGTCTTAAAGATTGACTCCCTCTTTACGCTGGCCTGCATCGCTGCCGGCTGGTCCAGCTTTGGCATTTTTGTTATATACACTTGGAAATTCATCGTGCAATTCCGACACCATCCACCAGACGTACCGGGCGCAGGAGTTTTGGGCCTCATCGTCTAACCATGGGGCATGGACATGTCGTTTCCGGCGCCGACCATTGTCTTGAGTCGAGCGATGCCGCGGAACTACCAGGGCCTGGCAGCGTCTCTGGTAAACACGTTTGTCAACTTCTCCATCTCCATCGGACTAGGCTTTGCGGGCACTGTGGACTCCAATGTCAATGATCGGAACATTCTTCGAGGTTTCCGTGGTGCTCTATACATGCGTGTTGGTCTTGCTGATCTGGGTGTCGTTGTGGCCTTGGTGTTTTGTTTGGTAAAACGGCGTCGATACGGGATCTGCGAGAAGATGAGACTGGAGAAGGAGAATAATTGGATGATGCGTAGATGTGCATAGATGATACATATGTGTGTTGGAAAAGATGCAGTAACGGCTGCATAGACGACTCAGAAGCCGTCAGTGAACAGGTATATAGGATAAATCGATGGCTGCATTAGATCGATATAGTAGACATGTAATAAAGACAGGTGCAGATATCCGCTGCGAGTTAGAGAGTGGCATCGAGACCAAATATTGTGAGATAAGGCTCGACGAGAAACTGGTCCCAGTCCATATCCAAGGTCATCTCTCCCGACGAAACAGCTCGAGGTTCCGGCTGCGGTGACGAATGTTGGTGGCTGGTTTCAACAGCCTCCAGAATTTCCAGCTCTCGGCGCTTCTTTGCCGTGCTCAGACTAAGCAAGCGCCGTGCCATGGACAGCGCCTCGCGCGTCAGCCCCGTGTCAGCGGCGCGGACGAGATTCCCCAGACTCTCAAAGGCCTTTGAGACGTGCGCATTCGCAACCGGTGTGTCTATTGCAAGGAGAACACAGGTGTACTGAAAGACGCTGCCGATGACGTTCCAAAACATCCGTCCTTGGCCAGCGAGCTGCTCGGCGGCGACAATGGCCGCATTGCCGCTGTTGATCACGAGCTGGATAATCTCGTCCGGTACGCCCATCTTGAGCTGGTATATGCGCCGGTAGAAGCAAAACGCCAGATCGGCCTTGGTCGCCATAATAAACGGATGCTCAGACTGAAGCTTGTCCAGTACCCGAAGATGTTCGCACAGCTCCTCCGTCGGCGTCGCAGCCTCGAACTCTAGCCGAAACCGCGAATTGGGTCCGGCAGGATTTGTCCCAGCTTTATAAACTGATCTGCGACGGAGCCGGCTTTACGGGAGATGTCTCCGCAAGTCACAGCGCCGAAGGAGACCGAGGAGCGGTCGTACTCGTACGACATGATTTTGTGGCCAGCGTACGCGATCCAGAAAATGCGGCGCAGCTGGTCCTCGTTGTGACCCATGGCTTGTGCCCCCGGCATCGCCGCCGTCTTGATGATGATCTCTTCACAATGTAGCCCGACGGCTTCGCAAAGGTGCAGAACGGTGCACGAGGCGATCCACGCATTGTTTGGACGCGTGGTGGCGCGCAGATAAAAGACGCGCAGAGCAGACGCGACAATGTGGTCCACCGTCAACGCGCGCATCGTGACGGGGTCGTCGAGGATGGCCTTGGCGTACTGCACCAGCTCCGTCTCCCGCGCATGCCTGCTGGCGGAGAGAAAGGAGCCCAGGGCGGCGACACCTGCCGCCACGGCCCCAAACGCAACGGCGTTGAGCCCCACGTTGCGAAAGTAGTCCTGACAGCGCTTCTTGTAGGCGTCCTGGTCCACGAGGTCGGCAATGGGCGCCATGGCGGCGAAGAAGACGGCGGAGAAGCGAGCGAGGTCGTCGGCGGAAATGAGCCGCGACAGCGAGCCGTGGGTGTGCGAGGCCTCCTCGGGCCGGATGCCAAAATTGTACGCAAACGAGCGCATGCGCGGCGGCGGGCTACTCGAGCCCAGCGCGACGCCGAGAACGTGCGGAAAGGCCATGGCAGCCGAGGCGCCGGCAAACCGCGACTTGTACTCGTCAAAGATGTCGTCAGGACTGCCGCCACGAGCGCGACTTGACGGCGTCGTCTCGTCAGCCTCTTTTCCGCCGCGCGCCGTCCGCGTCCGGGGACTCCTGGACGAGGCTGCTGCTGCGTACCTGGCCGCTGCGGGCTCCGGGCTGGCGCGGCGAGCTGGCGGACGATGATGATGATGATGATGCTTGTCGTTGGCTTTTGCGATGGCCGGAGGGGTCTCGCCGTAGAAGCAGTCGTACTCGTAGGCTATGCACATGCCGCAGGGCAGCCGGTTGTCGCACTTGCGCTTTCGCTGATGGCACGGCGTGCAGGCCTTGCGCACGCGTCGCCGCTTGGTTGCAGGCGCAGACATGCTGGGTAGACAAGGGGGACAAGCGAACGAGGAAGCTGGTTGGAATGATCTGCTATCACTGGAAGTAAATCAAAGGAGGAGGATGTGAGAGATGGGGCCAAAGATGAAGACAGACCAGAGCTAAACGTCGACAGATATGAATTATATAAGTAAAAGACAATCGGCGCCTTTTTTGGTCAGCCAGTCGATGGCGGAAGAGGCGAGGATCGAGCGTTTGCTTGGTGTTGAGATGTGGTCAGCCTTTTGGCCCCACCACCATGACAGCTCCGTGTGTTGGTCCATGTTGTAGGTGATGTAAAGATTGCAGGACCGACATCTGTCAACTAACATTGAAAGAATATTTGCTGATTTTCTGGACTAGCTGGCTTAGCACTTATTAAAAGAGTATTGCTATCCGCACGGAACCTTTTTGCTATCCACACGGGATCACGTGACTACTAGTGAGTTTTTATATAGTACCTCATTTTCTATAGGAAGCACATATAAATTAAAGTATCTTCTAAAACACCACTATAGCTAATTTTATAACTACTATATTTAATTTTTCTAGCTACCTTCACTACTACCACTACCACTAGTATTATTACTACTACCTTCCTATATATATCCTAATACTCACTAATTCACTTAAAAAACGCATTCTTACTATCTTCTTAAGATATATATATAACTAGCTAGATAAGGGTTCTTCTAGGCTAAGGTTCCTACTTATATAGTATAGTTAATAGAGGAGGGAAAAGGAGGAAAAATAATATAGGCTAGCTAATAATATTAATATTAATAAAAATTACCTAATTTAGGTTAGTCTAGAAGGGTACTTCTATCCTAGTGGGCTTATACGCAAATTTATAAGTACCGCGCTAGTAGAGAAAGCGGGGTAGTCATGTGATCCTGTGCGGATAGCAAAAAGGTTCTGTGCGGATAGCAATACTCTATTAAAAAGTCGGGTGAGGTGGGCCTCCGGAGCGCCCACTACAACGCGCGCTATCCTCGGCCGCTCCTCAACGAGACCCAAAGCATACATCTCTGAGCTGGACGCTTTCCGAACTGGCTAATTTATAAGTGACATTAGCATGCCTTCCTACATGTATAAAGTCGGGTATCTGTACAATGTTCAACACAGGCAAGCCAACCCAGTCCGCGCTGGTCCGATTGACTCCCAGGTGAGAAGCCACCCCTCAGGCCAACAAGCTTTGCAGAAATTGAGCAGCGATGAATTTTTGCATGCACTGGTGGTCCTGTGTCGGCTTGCCGGGCTTACATGCGCATTGCATATGAGTTGGGGCCAGCCTATCCCGGAATTTCGCTCGGCGTGTTGGGGAGACCCCCCCTGGATGCAATTTGATGACCTCGGAAGACCGGCTCTTCGTCTTTTGGCACTTGATATTCCTGCGCAGGTATCCTCGGGTACCATCGGGCATGGAAACCGTGTCTCATCAAAAGCACGTTCTAGCAGTGTCAGATGCAGCCAGGACTTGAAGGCGGCTGTCTGTCTCGGCCACGACGGCCCGGTGTAAGCCGGCATGGTGCATGAGTTGAAGCCCGAAGCCCACTCCAATGCAATGCATGCTGCAGGATTTGATCGCTTTGGTAAAACGGGCCGCTCGCGCAAACTTTCCAAGACTTTGGCACTCATCCTGCGGCGTCGGAAACGGGCCGAAAAAGAAAGCTGTCAAGGAGGGCAGCACGCAGCACAACCCACGACTATATAAGACCTACCAACACCTACTCGAGATTTGTATCCTGTCTACATTTCGCAACGTACGTTCCGTTCCTGTACTCTTTATCGAAACTCGATCTTCTTTATACATCAGCTACTTGCCCACCATGCGTCTCGCCATCAACGCGCTCAGCCTCATCGCCGTCGCCGCGCTCGGCTCCAACGCTGCTCCGGCAGACACTGCTGGCAGCGAGGCTCTCTCGCGGGATGCAGCGACACCCAACTCTGCGTACCGACCCCTCAGCAACGTCCATGTCATCATGTACGCAGGCGACACGTGCGGGGGGCAAACGTCTGAATTTTCGCTCGAGAACGGCGGAAACCGCTGCGTCCCTGTTCCCCTTGCCGTGCGCTCAATCCGCGCCCCTGGCAGGTAAGTTGTACTGCATCAAAGATTTCACATCGCTCTGCCGACGGCAGTGTAGCGGCTGCAAGGTGTCGACGTGGAGCGGTAACAACTGCCGTGGCAGCCACTTTGACGTCAAGGATGACAGCTGTCACTCTGTCCTCTTTGGCTCGGTCTATGCTTCCTGCTGAAGAAATGCATAGTCCTGCTCCGTGACACCTTCTCAGCGCTCTCTTTGCTAGAATAGGGCAGCAGGAATGGGTTGTGAATAGCACAATGGCAAGGTTTCTCATGTGGTAATGCTGAGAATGAGTGTTTGAATAGGGTTCTGAAAGCAGGATTAACCCATTTTGCTGAATGATCTCACCTCGCACTTTGACAAATTTGACAACTTTTTGGGATCCATACAAAAAGAGCCGAGCATGGGGCTTCCAAGCGAGCCTAGAGTTTTAATTTACAAACTGACCTCTTCTCGCGGGTGCAGTAAGATGGTAATCAACGATGCGCCTGCTCACACCTGTGTCGGACCGCCCAGACGATGCTGACGTGCTGGTGTCGCACTAGCAGCCGTTCCAGGGCATTTAGCCCCATCAGCCAGTCCATCGCCCCTGCTCTATGCGGCTGTAACTCACCCACTCCCCGTTGGTGGCGGATTCGTTTCCGCGACACCCCACCATAACTTAGTAGGCTTCCTGCATCGAAATAAGCTGAGACCCCCGGCTGGGCTGCCCATCCTCAGTCGCGGGGCTGCAGCCGTCTTTGTTTTTCTCTCGTCCATCGTCATACCCAACTGCCATGTTGGAGATGCGTCCACGCGAATCATCATCTGCGCGCTCGGCAAGGCAGCCGAAAAGTAGCACATCTGCGCGACAGAGGAAATGGCATCCCCGCGTCTTTACCGGCTGCCTCAACTGCCGCAAGAGGCACGTCAAGTGCGACGAGCAGACGCCATCGTGCGCAAACTGCACGCGGCTGAACATGACTTGCAATTTTAGCCTGACCTTTGTTCCTCTGTCTGTCGATGGCAACGCGTCAACCAAGTCGACGGCCACGGCTTTGACGACGACCAGGCAAAGGACTGGCCGTTCCAACGTGATTGCGGCTTCCTCAGACGAGATGGGTGGATATCTTGAGTGGAATGCATCATCTTTTGACCCGCTGGCGCACTCGTCAGGCGGACGAACCGCTCTATCGAAAGCCAGCATGAAAGATCCCTCACGCCAACTCTGCTTGCCAGCACAAGTCCAGCGCAGTCAGAATGCCACGTACTATCAGCATTACCTCTTGACCGTCTCCACCCTCCTCATCATCTTTGACACGCCTTCCAACTCCAATCCTTATCGAGGGCTGCTCAGCCTCGTGGGAAATAAGCATTCCGTCCTTCTTCAAAACACCATGGAAGCCCTCGGCGCCATGCATCTAGCCAGTCTCCCGCAGACGGAGAGTCGCTCCAAGCACCGCACCGCAGCCATCAACATGTACTCGAGCGTCGTCACACAGCTTCGAAAAAATCTCATCTTGTGCAAAGGGCAAGCTGATGGCCTCGAGTTGCTGGCCATATGCCTGTTGCTCTGCATGTTCGAAAAGATGTCTGCCGCCGATGCGTCCTGGAAGGTCCACCTACGCGGAGCTAGTCAGATTGTCCAGGCCATGTATTCCCCTGGTCTGACGCTGACCGACGGAGATGCAAAGAACCCCCTGACTCTTGGTAACGAAAAGCTGCCTATACGGCGATTTCTCGTGTCTTTACTGTCGTACCTCGATGTAGCTGCTTCCTGTGCCACTGGCGAGGCACCATTCATCGCCGGCGACTACTGGGAAACGTTAGGCGGTGGATGGCAGTACAATCTGGGTGTACCAGACTTTGCAGCAGATCACTGTACATCAGACCGGGAACTGGCTCAGGTACGAGGTGCATGGTCCAGCCTCATGTCCATACAGGCCGAGATTAGCAGTTTTGCCAAGCTGCAGCGTTCTGGCCTGGACAAACAACAAAGGGATGCGATACATGGCGACCTCATTGATAGATTGCAAAAATGGCACGACAGCGCTCCCGATGTATTTTTGCAACTGGAAAACTTGGACAGTATCCCCAATGGTCTGACGGACAGCCAAGTCGACATCTTGACAGTCACCGCGTGTGTCGAAAGCTACGCCCTGGCATGCACCATCTATCTCGACCGAGTCGCTACTAGGAGGGTTCGAGTTACCGGCTGCGATGGAAAAGTCAAATATGCCGTCGATAGGGTGATGACGCTGACGCTGAACTTTTCGCACGGCATCAGCCAACTAGCTGTTGTGTGGCCACTGCTTACAGCGGGCATCGCCACAACCGATGAGCGCCAACAGGACCTGTGTCGGCAGAAGTTGACCGACATGAAGCGGTTCGGGTTCAGAGTATGGTTGAAATGCTGCATTTACTCAATGTGATGAATCCTCACTGACTCTCTGCGCAGCATGTGGCTCGGGCACTGGAGACTCTGGAATACTGCTGGCAACATATGGCGCCCGACGACACTATCGACTACGAAAGATTTGAAGCCATGCTATCTTCGAACTTGGTTCCTTGATTATGGAAAATACCGAACCATGACGATTCACCCCGGGAACCCATATGCGCAAATTCTGCTCAGGGCTTCCACCGCCTGGCCGTGACAGCGCCATGACCGCATCGCCAGGTTTCGCTGCATCGCCGGACGTAACGACAACGCTCGCCACAACCGGACCGGCCTGGTCTTGGACGACCTCGGAATGCCGTCTCTGTTGATCTATGCCCCTTCTGTGCTTTTTTCTTGTATACGCTGGCGTGTATTTGGGCTTCGGTTTTGGGCCCATCCTCTACACAGCGGCCAGTACAATGGCACCACTATTGACGCACCGATTCTGCCGATCCCGGTCGTCAGTGCACATCGACTTGGAATTTGTTTGTGCTCCCATGCTCCCATACGGTTTTCGTCCCACGGGCATTTATAGCCAGTTTCGATTTCTCAACATCCATTCCAGTGCCTTATATGACAGGAAAAGAAACAGTGTTGCATTATTAAGTGTCAAGTAGACAACGAGATGCCGCCACATTAAAATACGTACAATCGACGGTGCCACCTTACGAGGACTGGAGAGTACATCCATCCGCAATTTCAGACACCGTGAGGAGAAGCCGTGCTGACAATTACTGTTGTCTTCTGTCCCAATCGTGGTCGGACCACGGCATACCGAGATCCCCATATCGCAAAGAAGTTAATTGCCTTCAAACCTCCTGACCAGATCGTCTTTATCAATGCTATGATTAACCAGCCCCCAAAACTGCCGCTTCTGCTGATATAACTCTGACGGCTTGCCAAATTCCACCGCTTTTCCATCGTGCATGACGAGCACCTTGTCTAGGTGAGCGACGGTGGTCAGCCTATGAGCAATTACCATTACTGTGGCACCTCGTAGTGCTTCTCGGATCATAGTCTGTATCGCAGAGTCTGTTTCCATGTCGACATTGCTCGTCGCTTCGTCCATGATGATGACCTTTTTCCGCGAAAGGATTGCTTTGACGAGACACAAAATCTGTCGTTGGCCTTGAGATAGATTGGATCCTCCATCATTTACCATGAACGACAAATCTGGAACCTCTGCCCTGCCCTTCTTTTTCGCGCCGGCGGCTATGAAGCAGAATCGAGACTGCTGCAAACAGGCAAGCAGCTCCTCATCAGAATATGCGCTCTCCGGATCAATGATGGCACGGAGCGAGCCACGAAAGAGATATGGATCTTGCGGAATGGTCAAGACTCGATTGCGTAATACCTCGAGTTTGACGTGTGAGATATCCACCGAATCGATGGAAATGGTTCCGTGTCGTCTCTCGATAAGTCGAGTAAAGGCCAATGCCAGGGTCGATTTACCCGCGCCTGTTCTACCAACTATGCCAACCCTCTCACCAGGCTTGATGACAAAAGACACGTCGCGTAAGGTGTCGGGCAGACCAGGTCCGTAGCCAGCAACATAGTGAGAAACCAAAAGCTCTCCCTTTGCAGGCCACGAAGCATCGACATTCAAACCATCTGTAGGCTCCTGTTCAATGTGGCCATATTCGTGTAGCCTCTCGGCGGTCCTGAGGCCGGAATCCATTGCGGACATGCGCTGAAGAAGGCCCGATACCGTGTTGCCAAGCTGTACAGTAAAGGACAGGGCTGCCCCTGCAGTGCTACCTTTTGCCTCGGACGCAATGATGGAGTAGCAAGAGAGCGCAATGTAGATAGCGCCCAGCAGTCCCAGCTGAAACTCGGTCACAACGCCGTGCAGGCTGTTGTGCCAGGTCGCCGACGCCATATCGTCAAGTAGTAAATTTGCCCGTTGCGAAAAGTAATCCTTCCTTCCGTATGCGCGCACGGTTGCGAGTCCATCTGGAGCGTATAGTGAACTGCGATGTTGCAAAAACGCAGATGTCGTTTTAGAGTAGATGGAAGTCAAGTATTTGGCTGCCGGAATGAGGTTTTGTCCGATGATGAAGAACAGATAGAACAGAGCAATCATGACAGGAGTACTGTACAGAGATAATGAGGCACTAAAGAAGCGTTAGCATACTTGGGAAAACATACGAGGCTCTTTAGAAGACGTAAGCCTTACCTGTTCAACAAGACGGTGATGAGTTGGCTGGAAAGCGCCAAAAAGGCACTAATGGAATACGTTAGGTTCTCATCAACGAGTCTCATATTCTGGTCACAGCGCTGCAGGATATCGCCATGCGAAGTCGTTTCAAGCCATTGCAGCGGCGCGCCGAAAATGTGCTCCATCATTTGGTAAAAAAGTTTTTTGGAAGCCGTTGTAAAGAGCCTGGACATGAAGACTCCTCTCATAGATGTGGTCAGAGTGGTCAAAGCACTCATCATCATATATGCTTGACCCGGAGACAGAAAATAGGGTCTCGAGGGCTCCTGGGACTCTTCACCTGCAGACACCCATTTCTGAAGCGACAACGACACGGAGATTGTGTTCCATTCGCAGAGGGCTAGCGCAATCATAGCCAGCAGCCAGTTTGCGCCACCACCGCTGGCGTTGAAGTACATGATGTAGGGAGCCAGTCGGAATTTTTCATGCGCTGCATTCGGCTTGCTAGACTGGACTGACGTGATGGTTGCTTTATCAGTCGGGCGGCGGCGCACATTAAAGGTCAATCCATCATCCCCGAGGGAAGAGGGTTGGGTGTTCTGCGTGCTCGCAGGGGGGATTTTCTTCGCCACCACTTCACCAACACCTGTTTGGTCCTGGATGCGCAGTCGGTATGAGACCTCGGAACGCACTTGATCTTCGTGATGCGTTACAAGAACACGCGTCCTGCCCCATGCAAGACGCCCACAGAGAGCCTTTTCCACAAGCCATCTGCGCACTTCGGCGTCGACAGCGCTGAGCACGTCATCCATCAGCAAGACACTTGCGCGCGAGTAAAGAGCCCGCGCCAGAGCGATGCGAGATTTCTGTCCGCCGCTGAGAGATACGCCTTTGATTGTGACGACAGTCATGTCTCCGTCCTTGAAGCCGAGCAGATCCTTGTCCAACGCACAGCAATAGAGCACATGAGAGTAGCGTTCTGCGTCCATGGGCAGACCAAAGAGAATGTTGTCTTGTATCGTTGCGTTGTCCATCCATGGATTCTGGGACACGAATGCGAAGCTGCCAGGCTGGATCCAGCTCGAGGCGTCATGTTTCTCGTCATGATTGCTGTTGGACGGACAAGGACGGCAAATCTCGCCAGATAATATTCTCGCTTCGCCAGCAAGAGCAGACAAGAGCAAAGACTTGCCACATGCCGTTTTGCCCGTCACTATGCTTAGCTCTCCAGTAGGAAACTCTGCCTGTAGATTTTTCAGTTGGAAAGTCTCCGCATTATTCCCTTCACTGTGCCAGGTAATTGCAACACCGCGCAAGGATAGTGTGGTGGATGAGACAAACTGAGACTCCCTGATCTCTTCCTTTCTTAGAAAAGCATCCAATTCGTCCGCACTATTCCAACCGGCCCTGATTCGAGGAAGTTCTTCCGGAATAGCCCACAACTTTGACTGCAGCTCTTTGAAGAGGTTGATGAAAGTAAACGCGACAGATGCAGTCAGACCATTCCCCTGCCGTGCGTACAGGTATATCGGCAGGCCGCTCAAAACGGCAGGGCTGATATCCCCGACTATCCCCATCCAGAACCTCAACCAGGTAATGTCGTTGTATCCTTGCACCTCTTCTTCTCTAATCTTGTAGATTTTTTCCTTCCAGCACGCCTCGGCGGCAGACAGCTTGATCTGGCGAATGGCAAGAAGGGCATTTTGCAGAGCCGCATTCCGGCTGCTCATGAGCTTCCAGATGCGCAAAAGCGAGGCAGTCCAGCGATTCATGAGTTTTGTGGTGAGAGGCGTAATGGCGATTGCCGCTGCGATGGCGAGGGCAACTGTCTGCCACCCAACAAGAGCGACGAGAACCACCGTGGTGAAGATGAGCTGCGTCAGAAGCCCGACTATCCTATGGAGGATTGGAAACGCAGAACACGCTCGAGCACTATAGATGAATGTTAACAATCACTTAACAACTATAAGGCATATCGGTTTCGAACCTGAGCGCATTCATGTGTAGCAACGTAGCCAGACTTCGAGCCTCCTTCTCTGCCGCGTTAAGCGGAATGGTCGGTAGTGTCAGGACCTTGTCATACGTCATTGACGCCAAGGTGTAGCGCATGGGTATATCAATCATGCTGGTGCCGATCCACTTCATCCAAGCGGCGGTAAATACGGGTAAAAGGTTGGATAGACCGAGCAGTAATGCCAAGAACACTTTCTCACGAGTGCTGCTATCACGTTCACCGCCCAGATGCTGGAGCAATCGATACGTGACGAGATTTGGCCCCAGTGCAGCCAACGAGTGCAAGATGGCCAAAGTTGACTGGAGAACTAACGCGCCAGAGTATTCCTTGAGAAGAATGTGGCCAAGCCGGTGAGAACTAAGCTGGGAGGCGAAACGTCGATGCTTTTCCGTCAGTGCTGCTGTCCGAAGGCTGGCAGGAAGCAATGGCAGAGCCGTTGTGTCTTTTGTTCTTAAATTTTCTAACCGGAAAACTCTCCTGGGCCATGAAAAAGCCAGCAACTCGACCAGAGAAGCTGTGCTTTGGCGGTCAACCGAACGGCCTTGATCGAGCTCGCTCGTTCCTCTTGGAACCGAGAGGAAGATGGCCAGAAGCAAGGTGGACAGCAGAATGTGAAAAAGCGATGACAATGCAACACATGAGGATTGTGATTTTTGGCCGTAGTGAATAGCTTCCAAAAGGACGAGGAGAGCAGCTGAAGCAGCCCCGCCAATGACGGATCGACAGGGTTTCGCAGTCATAATTTCATAGCATATAGTAAAGGCATGACCGACCACGAAGATCTACTTGGTATTAGAAGCGAGCTGTACACGAGAAGAAGAAAGACTCGTCTCACCCAGGGTAGAAGTTGACCGCAGGAAGCAGCAGCGCGCCCAGTAGCCGAAGCAGCAGCGCACAGTCCAACCACAGCGCTGACTGTCATGATTAGTCTATCTTGTGACGTCCTTGATAGAATATGCCGATATATAGGTCGTAACATCAAGCTGAAGAGGCCGTGCGCTGATATTACCCCAACCAACATCAACTCAATGTTAGCCCAAGCCGGAAGAACACCACGCTGCGCCCATGACAGCAAACGCCATTCTGGACTATTCACACTGGTATGCATCTTTACAGCTTCAGCTATCCACGGGTAGCATAGACTGCATTGATAAAGTCCAAGAAGAACACGAAAGAGAAAAGAAAGGTTCCACGCATCAGACAGGCTGTCTCGACCTTGCTGCGCCATTTATTATGAAGTGTGACCTGCAGCCCAAATTACTTGTTGCATCAGGGCACGCGGCGGAACCCCGCATCGAGCCTCGTTTGAACACCAAGATGTGCCGCAGCCTGGTCCATGTGATGCTTGGGGATTTGCATGCCAAACTTGCTGTCTGTTTCGTTTGCGCCCTCAATCAAAGAAGACGACGTGTCTCTTGGGGTTGAGATTGGTAGAACCATATGGCAGCTGCTGGGCTTGTCTTGGGCTCATATCCTGCGTTTTGGCTAGAGGTCTGGCAGCGAATCCTTTTCTGGGCAGCTAAAGTCAGTGGCAGGCGTCACGCCACAACCCGCGACTATTTTTGTCTTCAGCCCGCAGGGACTCAACTGACCTGACATAACTGCGATGAAAATAGCACACACCCAATGACTTGAGCAATCCTTATCAACTCTGCCTCGGGGCCACTGGAAGTAGCGCCCTGCCTCCCTTGCCATCCCTGCGGCAGATGAAGGCGCTCAGAAAGCTGCATTGTTTTCAATAGCGCCTCTGCATCATGCAACGACCGCCCGCACTAAAGCAAGCGCCCGCAACAAGGCACCGCCGCCCGCAGTAAACCATGGCCGCCAAAGCCCGTCCTGCTACGCAAGGCCTCCCAATAGTGTCCGGGGTTGGGCAGCACTGAACAATTGTATGAGACCTGATTAACTGGCAGGATCTGTACGCTAGACCATAACAATACCAAAGCAGAGTTGGAATGTGACATGTTACCGGCGACTCGCGCAGGTGACGGACAAAGCCCGCCCGCTGTGGAAAGATAGACCTTTCTCAAGACCCTAGCACAATGATCCGCATATTTGTTCGATGCAATGCTGATGTGCTAGAACAGTCGATAAGACTACTACGAGTTCGCTAGTGGTAAGCTTTGAATATAATTGTTGATTATAGTTAGATTTTTCTTTGATACATTGCAGTAATGGGCAATCGTGGATACCACCACGCCAAAACGATGCCAGATTCAGCCCCGGATATACACCGGTTTGGTAATTTCCAAGATGCATTTCTGGAGAGGTGTAAGTAGAAGAGCAGAGGCAGGGCTGTACCTTGGGACATGGACATACTATTCAACGTCATGGGTAGGATGGTAGGGAGGAGGGTCGCCTGTCGCAACATGGCCAGTGTCGGGAATAAATGCCCCATCTGCGGGCTCTCGAGCAATCACCGCAGCAAGAGCCTGAGCGGCAAAGAGGATGGCGGCGGTAAGCTTCATATTGAGTATGATGAGAGTTCTGAGCGTTGTTTCGACAGATTGCTGCTGTTGATTGGGACGGGGTGTTCTTGGGATGGGGATTGACCGCTTTATACGTCGGGACGTCCGCTGTGACCAGTACATGCAACTCTCTCAAAGTTCCTGGAGCATATGTGCTGCAGCGTATCCGAGACCACCAGACTGAGTGCTTCAGATCCCAACACTATAGCCAGATGGCCGATTCCTACCCCTCTTCACATGGCTGTTGGCGCGGACATGCCCCGGCGCCTTTCATGCAAAGCCTCGCTGCAAGGCCATCCGCCTCCTGCAGCTTCTTCGCATAAAGCTGCTCCAATAATCAGCTCGACCAATCTGCAAAGATGCTGTGGGCTACAGCAGCAGCAAGAGACCGGAAACTGAGACCATCGCATGACTAGCGTCGCTCCCGTGTAAGACTTGCGTTTGGTCACGCCTGCTCGCTCACTCGTCCAACGCAGTCCTACATACTTTTCATTATATTTTATCTGATAATTGGCCTCCGTTAGGTCTTTGTCAATTCTGAAGAAAGAAAACAAGCCTCATTTCATGCTGCATTTATGTGAATGCCAGTCCGCATCCTCCATTTATCTCATTCGTGTAGTACGCCCCGCGCTTTAGCAAGAAGATGTAAGCTACCACCTGTCTCCCCAACCTGCTATACTGCAGAGCCACTGGTATTGATTCAACTGTGTTTTTGGCGTCAAGCATGACTACTGGGAAAAGTGATGGCGAACACCACTACTCCGCACTAGCAAGCGACTCCCAAACCTTTGACAGCGCCAGAGAAGCGACGTTGCTACCTGTCCCTCCTGGACAAAAATGGCGCACCATATGGTATCTCATAACAGCTGGCAATGTTGCCTTGGGGCTTTTTAACCTAGCAATAGTTGTCAACATGTCCGCCAAGGGGATCCATTTCCCCGAGGGCATTCTAAACGCAGAGCTACGGGCCACGTCCAGCTACAGTAAGCAAATCACAGCGGCGCATCTGACAACTCTTGGTTGGCTCCATGGTCGATACTGACACGTTCAGGCCCCGTATTTGACCTCGTTGACCTCGAACCGTCCATTCGCCGTCTCAACGGCACGGTCGCCATTCCCAAGCATCCAAGCATAGCCCGCCAGTTTCCAAACGCGCATGCAGATGCAAAGTGGGAAGAGGACATTGACCTAATCAGGCCCATTGCCGTTACTCGTGAGCAGATTGTGCTGATGGGCGGCGATCCAGACACGGTGGCCCAGTTACAAGATGAGGACTGGGGACTGGGCGACAATGCATACGTCGGTGCCCTGGACATTTTTCACAACCTGCACTGTCTAAACGTGTACTATTTCTTCTCTACTTGATAACTCTACGACCGCGACTAACCGTCCCTGGTGTAGACTACGGAGAGCTGCGTACGGAACATACTACAACATCTCAGGTACGTTTCTTGGAGCTAACCCTTTGCTACCGCAGCTGACCTGTCAAACCAGTCGATGCGAACAACCGAGCGGGTCATGTAGAAGGGCATCTCAACCACTGCGCAGACATGCTCTTTCAGGTTATTTCCTGCAGGTACCGTATTCAAGACCCTTGTTTCAGAGCTCGGTGGTCGCTAATGTGCTTCAAGCAATAATCTCAATCTCGTCACTCGAAACTGGAGGGCAGGGGCAGAGTATCCATTTCCCGACTTGTGAGTCTTTTCCTGCTCGGTTGCGTATCCACATGACGTTTACGGCTACTCATGCATCGGCCGAAATAGTTCTATAAACAAGTACTGTATCAACTTTGACAAATTGCGCGACTGGCACAAGGAGGTAGGGCTTGATCAGGAAACTTATATCAGGACGATGAAGAAGCCAAAGGGTGCAAAGGAAAAGAGTGCGGCAAGCTTGTAGCATGATCCAGCGACCACATGTTAACCGGTAGACTGAATCGTACTTTTGTCTCTGTCCATGATGTTGTTAGATGACAGCCGCGTTTCTTCAGCCATTCTTGCCCAGCTCCGTTGAATCTCCCGGGCAAATTAAAATCTTGGAGATTTGCTACTGATGAATTCCATCAACTTGTAGCATAAAAATTGATGGTTTTCTCAGCATGTTCTTCGTCTACTGCCACATCACTTTGGCCTTTACTGTCCCACCCCCATTGCATCAGTTGCAACTGAGAAGCAACGTCAAGAGGCTTGAGAATAAACCAAGCTAGAATTATTGGCATAATCCGATAGAGAAGAAGAGTTGAACATGGATCTATATAAGCCCATCTGAAAACACGTCTCGCTATGGTATTGTTGACAAGGACAGACATGATCCTGCGTCCCCATTTACGTTCTGCCGTAATTATTGTCGTTGCATCCGTTTTGCTTCAATCGCGCGAAGATGCACATCAAACGCTGGGAGAGACCAAATCGCGCAAGACTCCTCCGAGCAAAATAGCAACCCCAGTTGCTCTTCGTCAGTAGTGATATCGTAGGATGCCCAAGAAATAAGATCCCCCCAGCCAGCCGATGATGCAAAGGCAGGGTCGACCGCGCAATCCAGCGTCTTGCGCAAAACCAGCATTTCCTTTTGCTCTGCATCGTGGCACTGCAGAAAGTCGACGCGTAGCTCGATCCCAACAGCGTCAAACGTAAAGCCATGCCGCAAATAAGCACAACGACCCGTCCTGCTGATGTAGCCGCCTTCTGGTGCTTTTTCCTGCCAGCGCACAACAGACGACATTGGGCAGGTTTCTAGGTCTTGATTGTGTGGCGAGGAGAGACCGTCATAGTAGTCGACGCAATCGCAAAGGTTCGGATCGAAAGCCCGAATCTCATCGTGTGGTGTTCTAGAGAGCATCATGTGCCAAAGTCCGACATTCTGGTGTTTATGAGAGCGCTCTAGTTCCTTGCGTAGATTCGACGGACAGATTTTCCCGTTTGGTAGCCTTTTTGCTTTAATGTGCCATGCTAGAGACAGCTTGAGGCGTAGCTTTCCGTGCTGGTCGTGATAGATCTCAGCCTGCGGCCGGTTATCAGCCGAGCACGTACTTGAACCGCAATCTAGTCGAAACTTATCGTGCGGGAAGCGGCAGATGAGCTTCTTTGAAGTTCCACAAGCTGCATCGATTTTGATCTGCTGCAGGCTAATGGAGTGGTGATCACAAATCTTGAGGTAGCCTTCGTGTCCAATGCAGACTCTGTCATCATTCGCGCTGCGCATGCGTGCAGAAAAGTGCATTTCCCTGTGTGTGGTGCGGCAAGCCGAGCAGTACAGAACCGGCATACTTGATAATACTTTCCTCCCCAAGATATCACCATTTCGCCGCCCAAGACAGCTTTTGCACAATTTTCGATTTTCTAGAAAGCATGCTTCCTGGTGTGTGGGCAAAATGGCGCGCGGCACTGACCAGATTCTTGCCGTGTCGCTGAATCGCCGGGCATCATCCTCTGGCGTCAGGTGGAAGGAGCGAAATGCTGGCTCAACGCAGAAGAGTTTCATGAAGACGCGCGAGGTGTGTCGCAGCCGCAGAAGACCTTGAAGATCAGCATAACGCATAATTTTGACGAGAATGGGATTGGGAAGGCGTGCCAAGGGGCTGTAGAGTCGATTTCGAGCCATTCTCTTGACGAGGCAGTCTCCTTGAAGCAAACTTTGAGTAGAATACATTGTCAGCGATGTTTCTGTACAGAGTCCTGGCGCCTTACAGCTTCATAGGAGGGCGGAGGTGGAGGCGGACGCGCAGGCGGAGGCGCAGCCGCAGGCAGAGGCTGGCATGATGCTGTTGGGCTTGATTTATTCTCCATCTTTGCTGCACTGCACTATTCGGCTGGTTTGTCCTGGTGCAGACCTGCTTCAGGCGACTCTTGGCCTGCGACCACCGTGAGTCAGGCATCGTCGATGTGTCCGGAAAAGCAAGGCAGTCGATATGGTGGTTGCGATACAGGTCTCTGGAGTGATGTCCAATGTGTCCAATGCTGGGTGCGTGATGCGTGCGGCGTGTGTGGATTGCGGATGTTGACTCGTCTTAACGGCAGTTCTTTCCATCTTGAAAGGTAGACGGGGGGGCAGGAGTATTTATGGTCGAGAATATTCATGGTGAGAAAGGTCAGCGATTAGATGGTCACTTGACTGCGGCTGAAAACTAACTTTGATAGTGTCGAGAATCAACTTTGGGCGGCAGCCTGTTTACTTTATTAGGGTTGGTAGTGAAATAAGCTTAATGCAAGGCTCTAGGATCGGATCGTGTGTGCACTCTTGACTGCCAATATACTTGTTGAAAATGTAAATTGAAGCAACTTATCCAGTGATTTATCAGCTATCCATTTACATCACTTGGCATCGGCATGCCTTCTTGATTGATACCGGACGAGATGTTTGCTACTGTTACATAGAAGCCAAACAGAGCAAGGCTGCGCTGTGAGGGAAGGTAAGGTACTGTACCTGATGATGGCGTCTTGTTGGAAGTGGGCTGTCCGTGGCCCAGGCAATGACCTCGCTCTTTTACTGAGCCACGAATAAAGGAATACGAGCTGCTGCGTTGTGTTTTCTGCGAAATTCCCAATGCAGCGGATTTCGATCACACCAACCCTCAACTTTCCAATCGGGTTTAAGCAGCCGCAACAGGCGCACATCAACCTCTCGGTGGGCCGATTCCTGAGCCAGTGAAGAAGCCAACATTCTTAGTGCTGGGACATCCTGCACCTGCGGCGGCCAAGAGTCCCGGACCGGAGTCCGCTCCCGCCAACACCGCGGGGATGACCGACGCGGGCGGCGCTGGCGGGGTGGCCGGCTCTGCGACGCAACTCAATGCTCATCCGTAAGAAGATGCCAACAACTCTTGATTGTAAATCAGAAATGCTTTCCAAGTCCTCGCCAGGCTGAGCATGTATAAATTCGGGGGCATTCCCAGCTCAATACCAGAGCAAATAATCTCAGTCACTCACACACCCTCACCACTTACACCATCCTTCACTCTCCCATATCCGCACCACACTTGATCCAACCCTTCAACATGCCCGAATACGCCTCGGACCAAAAAACCCGGCTTCATCAATGCCATTGAAAAGATTGCCATTGTCGAAGATAAACCCCACTGCCCCCCCC
>JARJRE010000492.1:0-75517 GCA_030783385.1 Akanthomyces dipterigenus | reverse complement strand
GGATGTGGGTGTGTGGCACGTGTACGTATTGGGAAGCCGTGCCGTGAAAGTCGGCAATTTTTTGTCTAGACCCCTGCAGGGATCCCTTTCCTTGCATCTGTGACTCACCTCGATGGGCATCAAGGTCTGGCACTGGTAAATAATTTAGTCCATTCAGCCTGCGTGTGCAGTGGCAGCCTTGCGACGCCACGAAACATGCAGAGCACTGTCAACTAGTGCACGTACCGATGGAGGCTGATGCGGCAGAGTCTCCGATGCAGCACAGTTTTTGGGTCAGAAAAATATGTTTACACATACTAATTGCTTCGCACAGCACCGTTTAATCATGTCTCTTTATTTTTCTTGGCTTTTCGTGATCCGAAAACCATCCTACCCTTCCTCTACCCTTCCTCTAAATACCCCATCGCAGCCTCAGCTCTGCATCCGGAGTTTGCGGGCGAGTGCGTCCGACATCCGTCTAGCGTGAAGCCCCCAGACCCCCTCCCTAACAACCTTCCCTCGCTGACTTTTCTGGTGCTTGCCGCGCCAGACAGGGCTTGCCAGCGACGTACCAGGAGCCCTTGACTCTTGAGGCTCGAGCACTCTCTGTCTCCACCAAACCTGCCTGCAGGCTGCTGCTTCCATTGCCTGCACCGCTGTCCCCCCCCCCACTACCTAGGTACATGTACCTATTACCTTATTAGCCTGCCATTTCATCGACTGGCGCTGACGTCCAACGCTTTACCCTGCTTTATTTTTGCATTTCCTGTTCACAGATACCTTTCTTGTTGAATTCCTTTCGTCACCCAAACCCTCGTCCTTTCCGACCTCGATGTATGAGTCGAGTGTATTTATGATAATTTCCCCGCCGACACCATACCCGTCCGTCCTACCTTACTCTCACCACTCGGCCCCAGCCAACCACAAATAGCGCCCACCAACGTCGCCGCGAACCTTCTCTTCACGACGGCACGGCGCCAGACACACTCCAACAATTCACGCTGCGCAGACACTCGATTGCTCAGCGGGCTGTTACTGTCGTCTCCAGTCTCCTCCAAACAAAATACACCCTGTACAGCTTTGCATAGGGCGCCGCTGATCCTAATCGGCGTTTCCGACGTACCTCGCAGCTTGTTAAAGCCTACCAATTCTGCCCAGCACGCCGTGAGCAGGCTCCAATGTGTTTTGAGCATCTGCTGCCACATCCCAATCCACAGATAATCACTTGACCTCACCATTTCCCTTTGCGACGACTCAGTTCTTTGGTATCAACCTTCGCCGTACTCTTTCGGACTGGCCCCGCCTGCCGCAGAGCCTCGTCCACAGCTAGGTACTTTACGTATTACTTGATTCCGCCGAAATGACGCCCACGCCGCCTTCGACAAATTCCTCTACTGGTGCTCGCTCGCCAGAAGACAGCTACAAAGTTGTTCGCAAACGAAATCGAGTCCCTCTGAGTTGCTATCCTTGCAGAACACGCAAGTGTGTATTACCCCTCCACTTGGCTCTTATCTTGCGCCGTGCTAACCTGTTCACAGATTGTGAGCTCCAACGCCTCAGCCAATCGTCCTCGTCACTAACTCTGTACAGGAAATGCGATCGGAAACATCCTTGCAGTAACTGTACCAAACGTGAAGGAAACGACACATCATCATGTACCTACGCCGCGCCCGCCTCGCAAAAAAAGGGTGCCAGCCAGGCTGACCTTAGTCCCGACGACATGCAGAATCGCATTGACCGCTTGGAGAACTTGGTCCTCTCTCTCATGCACACTGGTGGCAGCGATCCGGTCTCCGCTGTCGCCGCAGCACGCGGCCAGTCAGTATCACAGGCGACTACTACTGACAGCAATGCATCTGCCAAGATGGAGCAGGACGGTGAAACTAATGGTGGCGACGAGGAAAGCGACGACGATGACGGCTTGACCGCTTCCCTCGGCATGCTCAAGGTCGATGCTGACAAGGGCAAATCCATGTACATTGGTCATGAGCATTGGCACTCGATTCTCGCCGACATATCGGATGTCAAGAATTACTTCACATTTCATCGCAAAGAACTCGAGACCAGCTACGAACGTGTCAAAAATTCCAAGCCAGCTGCCGCTCGTGAGGGTCCTACTCTTTTGCTGGGTGCCCAGCCTGCTTCGGAGATCGAGCTCCGCACTTCACTACCACCCAAGACACATGTTCTTGCCCTTTGCAGTCGATACTTCAACTCGATGGATAATGCCGTCAGCGTCATTCACGGGCCCACGTTTCTGCAGCAATTGCGAACTCATTGGCAGGATCCCAACAAGACACCGATCATGTGGCTCGGTTTGTTGTATTCCATTCTTTCGCTGGCAATGCTGAGCTATAACAAAGTCGGCGATGAGCCTCCTGAGTGGAGGAACAAGAGCATGGCATTTGCTGATGAGTATCGCCTACGCACTGTCCAATGTCTCGTCAAGGGAGACTATACAAGGCCCGTCGATCACACGGTAGAAACATTGCTGTTGTATGTCCTCGGAGAATATTCCTCCCGCTGGGACGCTGATCTCGGCTTGTGGCTTATTGTTGGCATGATTGCCCGCATCGCGATTCGTCAGGGTTACCACCGCGACGCGAAATGGTTTCCGTCTCTAAGTCCATTCCAGGCAGAGATGCGGCGGCGCACATGGGCCCTCATCCGCATGTCAGACATTGTCTTCTCGCATCAGGTGTCGCTGCCCAGCATGATTAACGATCGAGACTGCGATACGCAACTGCCAAACAATTTGTTTGACGATGATTTCCACCAAACCATCAAGGAACTGCCGCCGTCTCGTCCCCTATCTGAGCCGACTCCGATTTCTTACATGATTGCGAAAGCAAAGCTTTGCTTCGAGCTCGGTAACATTCTGCAAGCAACAAATCGCCTCGGCAAAGGAATGCCCTACGATGAGATTCTACGATTCGACGCCAAGCTTAGACAGGTCATGCAGGATCTGCCACCACATCTGAAGCTCACTTCATTGGAAGGCTCCAACGATCCAGTGACTTTAATAGTGGCCCGATTCAACGTCAACGTTCTTTACCAAAAGATCATGTGCCTGCTCCACCGCCACTACATGGTCAAGGCGAGACAGAACCCGCGATACGCTCATTCACGCCGCGCCGCGATCGAAGCTTCCGTGGAAGCCATGGGCCATCTCTCCACTCTGCATCGCGAGTCCCAGCCCGGCGGCAAGCTGCGTGCCGTCAGCTGGTACGTCAAGTCAATTGCGACCAAGGAGTTCATTCTCCCCGCAATGCTGATCATTCTGGATCTGCACTACGACAACATTGCCATGCAGACAAACGCGAGTCAGGACGCCGAGGGGTCTTTGGTGTGGGACAATGGGAAGCGCACCAACATGGTCAATTCTCTCCAGCAGGCGGGCACCATCTGGTCGAGCCTTTCTGACACGTCTATGGAAGCGTTCAAGGCATCCAAGATTCTCGAGATCATGATGGACAAGATCAAAACGCCTGTCAGCAGCAGCGAAAATACACCCGAGTCGCGCAACGACTCGATATCTATGGGCGTGCCGCCATTTACCTTTGATATGGACTCGCTTCCATCTGATCCGCAGTCTGTTCTCTCTTCGGCGGGCCTTGGCGACCTCAGCCCCGAAAATAACAACTTTTCAGCGTCGCTGAACGCTGTTCCCTTTGTCGGCATGGACTTTGGCTTGCCGCCCGTGAATATGGACATGTCCATGGATGGGCTGAATCCGCTCAACGCCACCGGCGGCCCCATGTCGCCATTGAGCATGTTTACGACAGTGGGCAACGGTCTAGCCGCGGATGGCGGCGCCGCCGACTTTGCTGCTAATATCGACTGGGTAAGCTGCCTGGCTATACTGAGCAAAGACTGAACCAGAGCTAACCATTTATCAACAGAATACATTTGAAAATTACACGCAAATGGCAAACTGGGGCGCCGACCAGAGCTTTCAGATTTACGCCGAGCAGCCGGATCAGACAGACGGCGTGAATCCAGCCAAGATGTAGTTTCTCTTCCCTGGACTTTTTTTAGGCGAGGCTGTACAATGTATACAATTGGATACCATTTTGTTTCTATGCGATGGATCTAGATGTCACATCATCTTCTATTGCTGGGTTTCGAGCCTTGACGGCGGTTGAGGTTATAAAAGCGGTATTCGTTGGATTTCTCTGCTATATATATTTTTAGATGCACACACGTGAAACATGACGCTCAACTCAGTATAATTCCAAGACATATTAAAAGGTAACTTTTTATCGAGCACACGTTGTGGCTGTGTGGCACGTGTATCGATCGTATGTCCTCGTTCTTGATTAACAAATTTCAAGATATTGTCCACTCTAATTGTATATTACATATTCTTGCAGCATTCTCATGTTCTTGTGTTTGTCTGAAATGCGGAAAAGCAGCAACAAAAGTCAAGAGAAGAGGGATGACGAGAATAGAACAAGACGTGAGATTTTCTTTGTACATGACCAGCGTACACACAATACAAAAATAAAAAGGAAGAACAATAAAAAGAGCCCAACCACACATGTAGCCTCTAGAGCGAAAGAACAAGGCAACAAGTTTCCAACTTGTGCTTTCTATACTCTTTGCCTCCTTGTCATGGTTATTCCATCCCCCTTTCCCGTCTTCCCTTGCCGTTTTTTTTACACAAAGAGCTCAACAACATCTCTCATCTTTCTATGCGTTACATCTCTAGGACATGATTTCATCTACTCGAGAGAAAAAACCACGACGCAGGTTTTTGCCTCTCCTCACCAAGTGCTTACAGCACCTCTCCGATAATCTTGGCGGCCTCGCGATAGGTCTGCAGGAGCTTCTCGCACTTCTCGCGCTCCTTCTTGATGCCGTCGTCCTCGTACAAAAGCTCTTCAAACAGCGTCTCCTTGTACAGCTCACTAACGAGACGGTTCTGCACCACGTCCTTGCAGTGATTGACCAGCAGATGCATCACCGCCTTGGGCACTTGGTCGGCAATCGACTCGCGCACAATGTTGAAGTACGACGAGATGAGCGCGCGGATCAGCTCCGTCTCCATGGCCTCGCGATCGGTGAGAGCGGGCTCGTTAGACTCGCCCTGGATGTCGTGTCAGCAAAAAGAATCTTCAACTGTCTACATCGAGCGAAGCGAGGCAAGAAAGAAAAAAACTTACCAGGTGGGATGCAAGGCCGTAGCTGCGCGATGTAGGGTCATAGTCGTCATCGCGCGACGATGGTGCAGGACGAACGGCAATCTTTTCCTCGCGGCGGAGACTGCTAGAGAAGCTGGGCTCGTTGTGTTGGCGGCCGTTGGGTAGGCCAGTCGCGAGGTGACCAGGCGTGAGACCTTCCTTGCCGAAAAAGTAGTTGAGGAAAGTATCTTTGGCGCCACCAAGACCCTGGCCGTTCATGGGCGAGTGAGGGCGGCCATTGACGGCGGCGGCCAGGCTGCTGTGGCCTTCGTGGACAGCTGGTGACAGGCTGCGCGAGTGCTTGGTGTGCTTTTGCGATTCCTTGTCGCCCTCTTCCGCGTCTTCCACATCACCATTCGCGCCCAGCTCTTTGAGACGCTTGCGCTCTCTCCTTTCGCGCTCCTCCTGGATCAGCCTCTTGCGCTCGCGATCTTGCTTAGCGTTGACAACATTACTCATGGCTGCCGCGGCGCCCAGAAAGTTGGGATGGTTCGTGTTGATATAAGCACGCTGAATCGAGATGAGCGATTCAACGTAGGTGGATGACGGACCCAAGCGCTCACGCAGGAGGTCGGAGACAGTCTCAATCAGCTTGGCTTGCAATCTGGGAAATCTTAGGAGCTCTGTTGAGCCGCAAGTGTGGCAAATCTTAATTAGCTCTTCGTACACCAGCTCAACGCAACGCTGGCTGGGAATCTCGAGAAGCTTGATCTGAGGCTTGACCAACAGATCGAAAGCCATTTCGGGAACGAACAGGCTGGGTCGGGGACCGGTAGAGTTTCTAATAGCGGTTCTAATATCGAGAGCGGTGAGGTTCGATGTCGGGTCAATTGCCTCGAGAGAGCTACCAAATACGGAGTTGAAGATGTAGTAGATGCGCGCACCACCGCAAAGCTCCTTGGTGGAGATTTCCGTCGAAGTTCCGTCGATGGAAGAGATGAAAGAGGTTGCGAATCGGGTCATGAGCTGCAGAATAAGAGATCCACGGTGCTCTTTGCCGCTGAAGTGCATGTCGCCGTAGCTGGCGAGCTCCTGCTGAGTCTGACCCATCAGAGTATTGAGGCGTGCCTTGATGTCGGGCAAACGTTCGCGAATATGCCCCATAAGGGTTGTGTTGAGGGTCTTGGCTAGAAATCGCGTGCCGCATCGAGTGGCAATGTTGCGGTAAGCAGGGTGGTGCTTGAAGAAGTCCATCTCGTCGTTGAGTGCCTCCTCCATGGGTTTGTTGCCCTGGATATCCTGCTGCGAACGGTTGACAACGCCGATGAATCCCAGCTTCAGAGGGTAGACGCGCCCGGAAAGAATATCCAAAGCATTCGTTCCATGGTCCATCAGATCAAGTTTGGTGAGAACTCCAATGGTCCGACGGCCGAGCGGGTCGACATGGCGGGCCAGTTTGAGGGCTTCGGAGTTGACAATGTCGACGTTGGCGGGTGACACGGCAAGGACGATACTGTTGGGTTTGGCAATGTATTCAGAGATGAGGTTACGAGTCTGCTTCTCAATGTCGGTCGGTTGGTCGCCAATGGGAACCTGTTGCGTTGGTCAGAGTCTGGACCGGGATTAAAGGTCTTGCCGGTGGTGCGCCCTACCTTGGTCAGACCAGGAAGATCAACCAGGGTCAGGTTGAGAACATGAGGAGAGTAGATTTTTAGATTGATGGGCTGTCTGTTGATTCCTTTGTTGGTACCGGCGATACGAGACGTCTCATTCTCAATCTCGCGCTTGACATCGGAAAAGTCGTTGAAACGTCGGTTGGGAATGTGATGGAACTCTGCCCACTCGGAGCGTCGCGCAGCGGCGGGAGAGCGGAAACGGTCTTCTGTAGTATCGGGAGCGTTCTCGTCCTCGGCAACATTGATGAGCTGCAGGATAAGAGGGCGACGGGTACAGATGCCACTACCTCGGGGCAAGAAATCTCGGCCGACGATGTTCTCCAGGACGGACGACTTGCCTGCGGACTGGGAGCCGACGACAACCTGTAATAAGGCCTGGTGAGCAGCTGGAAACGTATCGGCAGCATGTGTAAGAGTAGTAGCAACATACAATTTGTGGAAGATCGAGAGAGTCACTGCCGATGGTGTTGAAGACTAGGTCTTGCAACTTGTTGACAGTGATGAGCAGGTCGTCGCCGAGGGCTGCCATTGTGGCGGCGGTTGAGGAAGTGTGCGGGCGGGACAAAGAGATGCGACAGATCGTGAGAGGCGTTAGATTTGAATCATGAGATGGCCGTTGGGCGCGAAGTCACAGACGATGGATTGCGCTTCACTTTGCGTCGCTGCTCGAGATAGTTGGACTGCTGGGTAGGCTGCAATTCACGTGTAGCCGTAGCCCTTGCGCTGCACGAGAGGACGGGAGTGCGCAGCGTGTGGCGCGGTCTGCTTGCAGAGTACCCACTCACAGGGGCAAAAGCCACAACAGCGAGCTGTACCTGGATAACAGCAAGCAAGGCATAAATAGAGGGGCACTATGCCAGTTTGGGATGAGTTATGAACGCGCACCTGAATTATCTATGACACGATTCAGAAGTTGCAAAATCAAGGCAGTGATATGGCGCTGTCTACGGAGTGCTATCGATGCATCAAGGTGCACTGTGGTATTGCAATGTATTAGCCATGGATGCTGGACAATTCCTTGGGTGCCCACAATGCCCAAGAAAACTGTTAGTCCTATCATGATGCCAAGTACCAGCCACAGCATTCGCCACAGCCATCACCAGTAGTGGCGCCACAATTCTGGATGCTTTTTGCCGGTATCGAGACAAGACGCTCATTCCGTCCATCTCATACAAACAGCTTCTTGTATGGAAATCATGAGTACTTTTGGCGCCCCCGGACAACTACCATCGACAAAGCCGACCCCGTACGTTCAGTCTACGCTCTGATGGCGCCAGAACCCGGCCCCATAAGCTAACATTCCTATCGCTTGCAGGCCACAGCGCGGGAGCTTCCCGCTCGATCATGAGGGTAGGTGGTGATTTACGCAAGGCAATGATCGCTCCTGGGTTGATACTAACCGCCTCGTGACTTAGGCGAGTGCAAGTCCGTCATGGCAGACTATCTAGCATGCATGAAAAAGGCTCGAGGCGTCAATGAGCATGAGTGTCGCAACCTGGCCAAGTCATATCTGTCATGCAGAATGGATCGGTAGGGCATCGCTTCCTATGAACCGTGTGGGATTCGTCTTTCTGACTTGTACCAGGAATTTAATGGCTAGGGATGAATTCAAAAACTTGGGGTTTGCAGATGATACATCCAAGACGTCAGCGACAGGCGGCGAACCCGAACAAGGCGTCAAGGGCGAGCTACGATGGTAGCGCAACGCTCGCTTCCGTTCACTTGTAGTATAGCCTGTACATTAGATCGTATTCCTCTTTCATCTTGATTTTTTTCCCTCAATCCTTGTGCCTGACAGAACCAGCTGAAACGTGCCGCATCAGTGGTTGCCGTGGAGCTGGCAATCGTAAGTGAGTCGGCCGCGACCAGCCACCTATAACGCGTTGCCTAGTCAACCCCACTGTGACAACCCTGGCCCACCCCAGGCAAAGTACATAGTGATAATTGCCCGACCTCGCTCCAGTTCACGACTACCAGAGCCTAACCGTCAACATCCGTCGCAATCACTACTAGCCATACGTTTCCCTCTTACCCGTTAGCTCTTCATCACTACCTTCCCTCTGACCCAACCAGCCGTAATGTGGACATCGCGCGAGCCGCGGCCGCGCAAGGTGACGCCGCCGTCGCCCTCCTACATGAGCAAGGACCAGATGGGTAGGACGCCCGGGTGCAACAACTGTGCCTTCCCGACGTGCATTGCTAACCAGTCGTCTCAATTGTAGCCAACTACCTCGCCGACCTGCGTACTAACCGAACGCCGCGGCCTGGAGGTGCCCGAACTCAGCCTTCACATCCTACCGAACCGCCACGATCGCTCGCCGGACGGTTCAGCCTTGACGCTTCATCACTGCAATCCCAGCCTGGCAAAGAAGCTGATCATAGTCGCGTGCCTTCGCGTGTGTCCCAGCATAGCGGACGACCTGATCATAATCGCATACCTTCGCATGTACCGAGCGTCGGTGGACTCAGCATCTCGTCTCGCTATTCTACCATGAGCGGCCGCGGCCGGGATTATTATCCCAGCAAGCCCACCGCCACGGGTCCCCTCAAACCATCCGAAGTTGTGCCCACAGCTACGTACATGGAACGCGGCCAACGGTGGATGGAAAAAGAAGAAGCATTTTCCCTGCGCGACGCCATGGAGCAAATGGATGTGCGGGACGAAACGGGCCGCGAGACCCCAGACGACGAGAGCCGCATATATCAGGCCGCCCTTGATGAAGCTGCGGAGTTGGTTTGGCAGCATCAGAACGGAGGCGGTGAAGCGCCCCGTCCAGATGGTCCTTACCGCTACCGCCCACATCTTAGAAAGGACAGCTATGCTCATGCTCGCACCGCTAGCATCGGTACATACGGCAACGACATTGCTGCTACGGGCCTGCGACGGGACGCCGGCTATCGCTCTGTAAGCGATAGTTCGAACGAGAGCGAAGTCAACAGCTCCAGCCTCCGCCAGTCTTCCGACCTGAGCCAGACTACTGTGGGTTCAACCAGCCACGTCAGCCAGCGTCGCAAAACGTATGGCGGCATTGGAATCAGCACTGTTGCTGGTAGCAGACGCAAAAGCAGCAGGAACCGCAACATCAGCGGCGAGATCAACAACCCCTTCTCTGCAGACCAGATCTGGGAAGAGCCGGGTGCCACGACAAGACGACCAAACCCCGACATGGCGTCTCAGTCGCGCCGGACTCTTGGCAGTGTGACGCGGAACCCTGCAGGCGAGCGTGCTCCAGTCGTCGTTGCCAAAGGTGCTTTGGTAAAGCCTCGGGACAGGGTTGAGATCCATCGGAACCCACCTACCCAATCTCACAATGCTCTGTACACAACGAATATGGGTGCTGCTCCACGGGGCGATGATCAGGTGGAGCGCAAGCATGGCGTGGAGGTTCGCAGCCAGGACATTCGCGAGGCAACCAGCATGCGATTGAAGGATCGGAGTGCTAGGCTTCCCGAGCCTACGGCCGTCAGCGACAGTCCGGGGCGACCCATTGTAAGCTTCGAGACCAACTGGAAGCCTCCGGGCGACACCACTGATGCCAAATCAGGCCGCCAAACAGCCACGACGACGCCATTCGACAGGCAGCAATCACAGTCGCTCCCGGGTTGGAAGCTTGTGGATGTCCCTTCGATCCTTATTCCTGGGCAGGGGTCACCGCGTGTCCAACCGCCTGTCCAGCCGCCAACCCAGCCGCCGGCTTGCCCGGAGATCCCTACCATCAGCATAGGTGACGATGGTGCTTCCCCGAGCAGCGATGCCATTCCAACCATCAACATCCCAACCATTGCAGTGTGCGATGACGACCCTAGCGGCAGCTCTGTTCCCACTATCAACATCCCGATCATTTCTGTGGCGGATGACGATCAGGGCGCTTCAGCTCCCGATATCCCTGTGATTGTCACGCCCGACGACGAATCAGCTGCGAGCAAGCCAAGCAGCGGCAAGTCGGCAGGTAACTCAAGAGCTCTTCCTAACCCTGCAGCGCGACCCCTGAAGCAACGTCTGAACCCGAAGCAGCGTAGCCATTGGTCTCCTGTCCCGGATGCCAGATTCCGTGGCAAGACGCTGTGTCACGAGTGCTCATTCCCCATTGAAGGGAGATCTGTCGCCCTGGCCGGTGTCTCCGAGCGCTTCCATCCGCAATGCTTTGCGTGCTTCACGTGCAACATTGCGCTGGAAGCCATGGAGATTAGCCCCGAGCCCGAGGTGGCGAGGAATGCGCGACTGGACCGCACCAAGCGCCGACAGGCCGGCGAGGTCATCGAGGAGGTGCCCGGCGAGACGGAGGAGGAAGACGGCGACGAGCGCCTCCGCTTCTACTGCCACCTCGACTGGCACGAGCAGTTTGCGCCGCGCTGCAAGCACTGCCAGACGCCGATCCTTGGTGAGCACATTGTCGCGCTCGGGGAGCACTGGCACTATGGGCACTTTTTCTGCGCTGAATGCGGCGACCCCTTTGAGCACGGCATGACGCACATTGAAAAGGACGGCTACGCCTGGTGCATCAAGTGCCAGACGCAGCGCACGGAGCGCCGCGCGCCCAAGTGCAGGCGCTGCAAGAAGGGTGTCGTCGGCCAGTACATCCAAGCCCTGGGCGGTGAGTGGCACGACGAGTGTTTCCGCTGTGCCGAGTGCAGAGGCGGCTTTGACGACGGGCAGGTGTTTCCCCGCGACGATGGGAGCATCCTGTGCACGAGCTGCCGTATGATTGAGCTCAAACGATGATTTTGATGATTTGAACGCCTTTATTTTGAGATGCTTCATGTCGCGTATTGTTATGATTATGTTGCAGCTATTTTACACGATTGAGGCGACTGTTCTGACTGGATTAATTATGGATGTCATGGATATTGTGGCTGGATTTGTTGTCTGTTGCAAAGTTGGTTAGATTTTTGTTTTGGTCTACGCATGTGTCCTTGGTATACGTTTGGAGTTGTCGTTTGATTTTGCAATACATTTTTGTTGGTTCTGGCGCAAATAGTCTTCATCAAAGTAAAGCCATGGTGTATTAGATGTGACTGTGTCTATCTTGCTGTCCAAATGGCCTCCGAGGTTTCGATGAAGCAGTCGTGAAATCGCGAGTGCGTATAACAACCGGAGCGGGAGCGCGTTGACGACGCACAGAGAGTCCCGCTCCTGGGAAAGTACGCCTGTAAAGAGCAAATGAACGACACGATAAAAAGTGAGAAAAGCAGTGCAGATATTGTGGTCCAAGTTTGGTAGCAAGGACCCTTTCCCCCAAACGCCGCATAGAGAACGTCATTTCATACATTTTTATGTCGGGTTTTGTCGATGTTCGGCATGTGAGAAGACAGAAACACGCAAAGATATCGAGGCCAAAAGACAGTTCCGTTATTTCCTTGCGGCCTAAACGCCACCGCCGCCAACCTGCTCCTGGTGGACCTCGAGCGTGTCACCGTCCGTCATTTCGAGCTGCGAGTACAGATTTAGCAAATATCCAGATGTTTGCAGTGGTTTTGTTGCAGGTAGGAAGCATGTTGCTTTTAGGGATGTGGCAAAAAGTGAGGGGGTCAGAACAAACGTACATTGTCGGGCGTGTCGGTAGGCTGGACTCGTGTGCCATCAAACAGGAATCGCACAGCAGTCATGGACTTGCCCTGGCGATCGCAGAACGCGCTCATCAACTTCTCGAGCTTGGTGGTGCGCTTGATCTTGAAGAAGACCTCGTTGTTGTTGTCCGTCACCTTGATGTTGAGGTGCTCAGTGCCGCCGGGAGGGGCATCGCCGGGAAGACCGCCGTTGTCGTCAGACATGGTGTAGATTTTCCAAATTGGATATTGAATCGCTTATCTTTTGCGCAAGGCCTTGGCACTGCGGTGGTGTATATCAGGAGCGTTGCTGGTGAAGGGTAGGAGAGTTGCAGGACGGGGAAAGGGAAAATCAACGGCCGTGTGTTGGGCTGGTCTTCGTCGTTTGAAGACGCGGCCCTCTTTGGCAGGCACTAATAAAGTACACTCACTGGCGGCGACAACACAAAAACGAAGGGTGGGGGAAGCACCTTCCTGATTGGCTGGACAGATTGGATTTTAATGGGCAAAGCCAGGCTGGCGACGGGAAGCTGACTAACAGTGGGCGAAGGCGCTGGAAGACTGCTGAATGCAGTGCGCGGCCGGGCCCGCCTTGCACAGGTGCACGCTGGTGGCCAGCAGTGTGAGCGCTGGGACTACCAGCCGCTTACCACAGCACTGTTTAGCGCTGTCACGCAGATGGCGGGCGATGGCGGGCGCACGATTGCCTGCGATGCTGTGAATGGCCAGGAATTCAGTAACTTTGGTTTACAGCAGGTCACTTCACTCGTTGTTGGCTTTGTATCGATTCGTCATAATTGAATGGGATACTATTTGGACATCCTGTATTCAGAAAGTCATCTTGGCTCGTAGCTTCAAGATCGCGATAGCACATGGTGGAGTACCTACTGGGCCTGATTGTCGTTATTAGCCTTCCGTCGCAGCTCTGACGTCGTCGAACAAAATTGTTCCTCTAGCAGCTAAGCCACGGCATTTTGCATTGACAGCTCCGGTCATACCAATCAACTGGTATATTGAGTATATTCTGCGCACCTTGACTCTCGACCATCTCCTCGATCCGCCACAGACCTCATCCAGCATGGTGCGCTTCTGCAATCAGCTGCCCTGGCCAATGCTAACTGTTCCGCAGGCTGGAAAAGATGATATCGAGGCCAAGCCAGCTTGTCATCCTCGTGCAGTAAGTTCCTGTTCTGGACTATGCGGCAACTGAAAGCTAACCGTGCAGTGTGCAATCCAAGGTATACTTGGTGACAATTGTCGGCAGCGTTTTTGCTCATTCTTATAGACTGCTTGACGAAGAACAATTACAATGAGGCCAAGTGCCAGGATATCATCAAGGCTCTATACACTTGCTGCGATTCCTTCTACGAGCGGTACGGTGACGATGCGTCGTCTCCCAGCTGCCCCAAGCACAGTCTTCTTCGCCTCAAAATGAAGCAGCTGGGGGGCGAGGGAAAGAAGTAGGGTTCTTCTTGACCTGTAAAGGTCTACGGCCACCCGTGTCGAGTGTTTGTTTCAGCTATACCAAGAACAGGGTGGTAAAAAGTTTTCCGATATGTAACGCTCATTTTTGTGTCCACCAGCAGCAAAGATCAGGTAACGTTGTAATGGGCGCCTGGGGTTTCTTCTAGGCGATCATTGAGCACGCTAGAGATCCTCGCGGGACCTGAACAAGAATTGAAAAGTCCTGTTCCGAGACTCTAAGATGAATGCCGATGACATTATGTGAAGAAGAAAAGAGAAAAGGGCCCGTAGCGTTGGTGCAAAAATTGCAGTGCCCAAGTATGTCTTAATACTCGCTTTGTTGCATATTGCTGTATCCGGCTGCTACCCTGTACCAGTCAGTAGGAGATAGGTTCGCGACATTTGGGCTGTTCGTGAGGTGACGGCACGCTTGGTCGCTGATTATTGTCCTTGTATATTGATTATTGTCCTTGTATATTGAATTACACTGTTCTTGGAGTTCGTCGCCCTGTGTTGTTACGTGTTGTCGTGAAGGCATGGTCAACCCAGATGGACAGCGTACATCATATGCACCTGTGTTTCTAATCGGAACCGCCCCGACCTGTCGCGAAAACATCCACTGACAACAGCTTCCGCGAGAAGAAAAGCGTAGTATGCTTGAAAAAGAAACAAAAGCACACCAAACACTCAAGCACACAAACAGCAAAAAATAGCGTCATAGCTGTATCGATCTGTTGACATGTCAGAGTCGTGCTCCCGTTTGGTGCAATCAACTACGCGTGTAGCTGCTGTACCCACCCACCGCGCCTAGCTCCAAGTGCTCAGCGCCCAAAAGATTGTCCAATGCAGAGCAACAAATAGCAGACGCTGCTGGCAATAGGCTACGCCAACGGACCAACGCAGCGGCGCGCATCGAGCGACGACGTCTTTTCTCCAAAGCTTCATAGGTCCGCAGTTAGCGACCTGGCAGGTGCAGCTTCGAACCAGCACGCCACTTTGTCTCTGCATCCTGACAAGCAAGCTTCGACAAGCTCTGCGCAACAGGCGCAAGGGCCGCCAGCAAGATTGTGCTGGCGTCACGCGACGCATCGCACTGAACAACACGCAACAAGCGCTTGATCCAAAATGGCAGACTGGGATAGGAAGATGACTCGATACACGGGCCCTGTTGAGGCGGGCCCCCAGGTGGAAGAGTTCGCCAACGCGCTTGACGACTGCCTATCATCGTACATAACGCCAGCGGAGAAAAAGGAACGACTACTGCAACTCCCAAGTGTATACTACGAAAATGCCCATCGAAGACTGACCAGTAATCGAACGAAGCGCATCAGCGGCAATCACGATGACATGGACATGGATGCCGATGAGGACTCCGAGGCTGGTTCTGCTCTCAGCGCCGAAGAAACAAAGCGCATAGAGGGAGAACTCGAGACATGGGATCTCATTCGACGCCTCTTGCCCCTCCGACATGCTGCCTCAAGGACGAACCCCTTTGACGAAGGACAACACAACGACTCGGGGGACCTGCTGCAAGACTTCCTACGACGGAGCCCCGAGGCCCGAGAGCGCCACGCCGTTCTTCAATGGCTGCAGGCTAGCGCTTCTACCGGCCCAGACCTCGATACCATGGTAGAGGACCTGCAAAGGAATGCAGACCGCGGAGACGTCATCGCTCATGGCTGGCTACACACACGATCCAAGATCAAGCTGCGCAAGAGCATGACGGGCTGGCCTCACCTGCTCGAACGCCAAACACCTAGCATTGCCGAATCACATCTCAACTCGGATGGTGCGCCCCTGGTTACGAACCTCGATCCCGACGCCGTAACTCGCCAAGACCGAAAGCTGGAACCGCAAGACGAGTATTTTGAGCGAGCAATCTGGCTAGGCTGCTTCGAGCACTTGCGACGAGGAAACAGCCTGGAAAAAATCAGCGACTGGTGTCAGGAGCGCACAGAAATGTGGAGGGCCATTTCAATGTCTGCCATCTTGTTCTCAGATGAAAACCAGAACAAGGTTGATGCCGCCCCAGAATCCCTAGCGCTGTGGCGCCGCATGTGCTATGCCATCGCTCGTAATCGTGGTTCCGACCAGCACGAGCGCGCCGTCTATGGCATCCTCTCTGGCGATGTCAGCAGTGTCGAAGCCGTGGCAAAAAGCTGGGACGACTACCTTTACGCGCACTACAACGCCTTGCTACGAACCCAGCTGGACAGTTTCATCCTTGGAAAGTGCCCTCCGGATGTGGCCTCCAACCTGAGCCAGTCCTTCTCAGTGTTTGATGCTGTGCAGTTCTATGGCAACGAAGTGATTGAGAAGAGGCTTATGCGATCGCTTGAACTGAAGCCTGCCATCAAGGACGAGGCCCAGCAACCCCTCAAGGCCTTGCAAGCGTCTTATATTGCCAATGATACGGCTCATCACTTGTTTGAGCAGGGACTCTTGATCGAGCTCAGCAACCCGACCAGAAGCTTTGCGGCAGTCATGGTCGGCGAGGACCTTGCCGAGCATAAATACTTTTCTCTGGAGCAGCACGAAGGTCTTCGAATCGTTGCGCACGTCTACATCCTTCAGCTTCTCATGGAGCAACAGGACGCCGAGGATAATATACAAACAGAAAAGCAGCCCCAAAACTGGCGCTATACGCAAGAGTGCATCGTTGGCGCGTACGCCGAGTACCTACGCCGGGCCAGCCTACAAGAGCTCATCCCGCTATACTGCTCCATTGTGGAAGCGCCTCGATGCTACAAGATTCTCTCGCAAAACCTGATACATGAAGATGACCACAACCAGCGCCTGATACAGCTCAAGCTGGTCAAGAAGGCCGGCATTGACGTTTTGCAATTCGTCGAGGAGCAAGCCAATCTAATGTATTACGAACTTACCGTCGACGCTGAGCTAGCCCACCAACCACCACCTGAAATTCGCTTCAGAATTGTCGACGCAGGCCGGCCGACATCACGTCAAGGACGCGCGATCAAGGCTGATTTCTTTGGCGAGGAAGAGGATGCCATTGAAACCAAAGATGAGCACCTCATTCGCTCCATTGAATGGCTGGCTCTCGTGCACGAGAAGTGGCCAAAGGTCTTTTCCATGGGTACCAAGGCGTATAAATACTTTCTCAGTAAGCCACCAATTCTCACGACTTGAAGAGTCTTGCTAACCACAACAGCAAACATGCATCTCAACGCTGCAAGACAGCTCATGCGGCGCGTTCCGTTCAGTGACATGCTTCGTAGGATAATGGAGCAGGACGAGTCCGAGGCACCGCAGATTGAAGATGTGCGATTTTGGGAGGATCAATTGGAGACGAGCAACATTCTCGACGAGAAGCCAGAGCGGGTTGTGTCTGACGCCCGCAACTTCCGCGATCTGGAGGCAATTGTTGCAGCGCTAGACAGCCTGGAGACGATAGCATCGCTGGTGATTCTTTCTGCAGAGTACGTATCTCCTGTACTGCCAATTTTGCCGTCTACTAATATGCAAGCAGGATGCCCGCTACGAACCGTAAATTCTGGGCCGGTGTTGGCGATGGGATCAAGGCTGCTAAAGAAAACATGCAGCCCTTGTTGAAGGGCTGGCTCGTTGCTAGCATTGCTGGTAAGAAGACACCCTCCGAGCACAGGCCGGCAGCACAGACTGACCACCAAACAGACGGCGATGAGGAGCTGAACAAGATTCGACGCGAGTATCTTCCCGAGACGATTCTGGCCTATGTCAGCGCACTGCACTTTGCCGGCACGGGCCTGTCACGCGACAACCTGCTCGAGAGCATGGAGCTGGCGACGGTGGTGGCGGAGCGCAGCTCGGACCTGACGTCGGTCTTCTCGACGACGAAGCGCATGACGGAGCTCGTCGAGGCGCTGGCAGCGTGCAGCAAAGCGCTGGCCATTGCGACGGGGGAGAAGCGCGCTACCGGGGCCGGCAGCAAGAAGCTGCGGGAGATGGGGTGGTCGCGCGACATTTGGTCCGTCAAGTCGTAGTCGACATTTGGTTTTGGTCCTTGGCCTTGCTTGCCTGAAGGGCAATAGTTCTCTCTACACATTCGAGGCAAGGGTGAAAGTAGAGGGCATGGGTAAAGATTGTAACAAAACGGAAACAACGGACATGAATTTTTGCACACTTCACTTGGAGAGGAGCTCTGTGGTATCATGTAACCTTTTTCTTGGCTTGCTTCGTATGGGTCTTTTTACGTTTTGTGGTTTGGTATATGGTCTAATATCTTGAGCGGAAATATAACCGTACCAGGTATGCACGGAGCAAATCAAGAATCCTATACCTGCGGTTGTCTGGTTTGTTGTTGTGACGAATGGCTGGCTAGTATATTTGTTTCCACCACAGCCGTATTGCAATACAGATTCTAGCAGACACGACCATGTCAAATACGTTTGTGTACAAGGAATGATACGTGTCAGTCTTGTCCGAGACGTTGCATACATGACAGTAATGCTGACACGTCGTTTGCTCAACTGCCTCGCTGACCATTGAGAGGAGCTCAACGACATTGGCAGTGGCAACGGTTAGCCATGGACCAGTCGCTGGGATATGGGAGCGCCGTCGCCTCGCCGGCCGTCATTGCCTCTTCCGAAACAAAGTGATGGGGCAACAGGCATCAGAGAGAAAAAAGAAGGAAATCCTAGTCTCTTCTCCGTGCTGGGGCTCAACTTCAAGTGGCAACAGTACTTGCCCTCATTCGCGGACCTACACTATCTGCCCGTCGCGCACTCCAGGCGAGGGCTGCATGCTTCTTCCCCTCGCTGTAAGCTGTGCCCCCCAACCTTCTTTGTCACGTTGACATGCTCCGTCCAACGTGCCGCCACTCGCATCCGAGAGGCGGCGCCGGTGCTGGATCGTCGTCGCCCTCTTGGCATGAACAGCAAGACGGCCGGGCATCCATATCCCGAGACCAAACATCTCCAGTGCCCTTGTTGTCCTCTGTCTCGGTGTGGTGTGCCGGAAAACCTTTACAGTGTACATGGCGTCGTCGTGCTCCATGTGCTCGCTCGCGGTATTTGCTCCAACGGGCTCTGCTAGTATCCCTTTCCAGCTTGTTGAGGTGGCTGAAACTGCGGCCGTCGGTGCCGCCGCGCCACTCTGAATCGGCTGCCGAGTTTGGATCAGGTAGCTGCGTTCAAGAGCATCACATTTGGTAGACGACAAATGTCAACTGTCTGGAACTTGACGATTGCGCAGTTTTGGCAGCCCATCCCCTATATCTAGAGGACAATCACGCCTTGTACGAGATGCTGTGCTGGCGTTTTCTCAGTGGAATCACGATGCTCTGCGACACTCTAAATACTCATGTTCAGCTGCCCTGTCGTTGATCAAGGTATTACATGGCTAGATTCTGTGCCATAATGGTACAAAGATGGTAGAAATAAAGATGTGCTTTAGCATATATATATGCTGCTTTATTTATGGTACTGTACATGTGTTGCTGTTATACAAGGGAGAAAAATTGCGCGTCGCCGCAAAGCGCGCCAGTCCTTCCTTTACCCATGACCTTTTGCGGTCGACTCTATTCGCGCCTCTCTGAAGCCAGGGCATGCTCAAAGGCATCCTGGTTCGGCTCGCTCCTTGTCTGCCTCGCAGAAGTCGGCCCTCCCCATCTTTGCCCCCACCGCGGCGGCTTCTCCCCCGTCAACCTCGTCAGCCCCCTCTCGTCGCCGCGTTGACTGCCTCCCCCATGTACAGCCGCCGGCACCCCGCTCTCCTCACTGCCCTGCTTGCTGCCCCTGGAAAAGCTGCGCATGTACTCCTCGCGCTCCCAGCGGACCTGCTCTGCGCGGCCGAGCCTTGCCGCGGCCTTGCGCTCGTGATACGCGGGCTCACGCGCGATGCCCTCATCGCGCCAGCGCCGCGGCGGCTTGATGCCGAGCTCGGCCTTGCGCGCCCAGACGTCGACGCCGCGGCGGTGCCAGCGGCTCTGGCGGTCCTCCTCCTCCTGCGACGACGGCGTCCACTTGCTCCTGAGGATGCGCCGGATCGCCTCGGGCGACACGGCAAACTTGTCCGCCAGCGTCTGCGTCGTGTACACGTCGGGGAACTGCGCGTTGAGCGCGCGGATGCCGGCCAGCGCGTCGGGCGAGAGGCGCTTGTGCGGCTTCCACCCGTCGGGAAACTTGGCCTTGGTGGCCTCCTTTTGGATCATCCACTCCTCCTTCTTTCGGGGCGGCGGTAGTCCCTCGCCGTGCTCGGATGATGTCTGCATGCGGAATGTCGTTGGGGGAGGAGCTCTGCGCTTCCTCTGGTCCACTCCGCGAGAGTCGTCACCGCCATCTCTCGGAGTTATGCCAACGGCCGCACGATCTTCGGCTCGTGCCGCTTCGAGATTGTCCACGAGCTGATTGAGTTTTCTGCTGCCTTGCTTCTTTCCCTGCCAGTGTTGCCAATCGAAATTCGAGAGATTGGCCTTTGCGCGGACAGCCGGGTCTTTGGACCGAAAGGCCTTCCAGTCGAAGCCTTGCTGCTTGAATCGCCAAGCCGCCTTTGCTCTGGCTTCCGTCATGCATTCTTCGTGGGGCTTTGTTCTGCTTCTAGGTTCCACGCTGGTAGCTGGCTGCTGTGTCGGCGGCGTGCTGCTGCTGCTGCTGCTGCTGCTACTGCTTCCGGCGGGTACAGGCTGCTGCTGCTGCTTCTCTGATGGCTCCGGGTTGACCGCGACCGGCGCAGGGTTTTCAGCGTCTCCGAGCGCTCGCGATGATGCATGAAGGGAACGGCGCTGCTGCTGCGAAGCTAGAGCGCCAGCCGCGAAGCGAGCACCACCAGAAGCTCCTCGAATAGGCAAAGCCAGGGACGTGCCGGGCTCCAGGCGGTGCACCTGCACCAGGCCACGCGCGAAAAGCCTCACAGCAGAGGCATTGCACGAACAGCTCATGGCTGCTGCAGTGCGGACTAGATCCTGTCGTACGGTCGTGTGATGGCCAAGGGGAAACTGCCAGAGGCTCCTTATACGGGGGTCGAGCTACGACTGGTGATTTTTTCGGGCCCCATGCGCCAGGCCCACTGTAACGACGACGCACGTTGGCAACGAGCATGATGAAACAGTGGCCGCAGGCTAGTACGTGGTATAATGTAAAAAGTGGCAATTACCAAAAGTGAAACTGAACAAGGCAACCAAAAAGCCATTCCTGTCGCTTTGTAGTCATTTGTCGTTTTGGAGGCAACTGCTAGGACGGCGTCGTACCTAGTCGCTCACTTGGTTGCAAGCCAGACCAGCATCTCGGATGAAAATCGTCGATTCGGACCCGTTAGAATAAATAAAAACTTGATTACTGTAGTCCGCTGCCAAAAGCTGTTTGAAATGTGACATGAAGCGGCTTATAATATTATTCTGTCTGCGGGCACGTCATGCCATGTCCTACGTACGCTCTTACATTGAATTTTACTACGATACATTCATACAAATTTGTATATAAAATGGGAAACGGCGGAGAAAGGTTGTAGATATTCATCAATCGCACTAGGTTGACTATGCACGAGACGTATTCCGAGCAGCAAGGACGAGGCGCTGTCTTTGGCATAGCCCCCGATGGCGAAGCAAACACGTGAGTAGAGCATAAGCCTGATATAGTTCACTCTGACTCAAGGCACTTGATTGTCAAACAATAACAAAGCAAGATGAAGAGCGCCAAAATGGCTTCATGGTATTTTTGCCTCATTTAATGTTGAGCATTGCTCTTGAGGTGGTTTGTTTTTGTACTCTGAATTCCTATCAAACGCCGCGACCATTGCCAACCGATCCAAACGCCCAAAATCCAATGTTTTCTGTATCCTCGCTCTATTATTTATACGGTAGACCAAGCAAAAGATGCATAAAAGTGACAGCAACACCCGCACTCACGCTTCATGCATGAGCTCCACGGGGGGCCGAGAGGTGTGCGCCGGGATGGGCTTAGCCTCCAAAGGCGACATCATCTCCTCGGGCTCATCCGTCATATCCTCGACAAAGACGGCGGGCAGACCAGGACTGCTGCCGTTGTCGTCGGGGCGGTAGATGAGTGTGGAGCTGCGACTCCTCGTGCGACCTATAACGGCACCGTCGACAGGCGTGATGGGCGAGTCAAAGGAGCTTCCGCGGCTGTTGGTGACGGCGGCGGCGCCGAGCTTGGCGAGGGCCTCGGCCAGGTCGTCGGCATGGACCATCTTGTTGGGGGCATCCTCGAGACGGACCTCCCAGCCGTGCGGCGGGCTCGGAGGCGGGGAGATGAAGAAGAGCTTGCCGGCGTCGGGTAGGGCCAGGTGCTCGTCCTTGGGCTGGATGGAGGTGTTGTGGCCAAAGTAGATGCGAACGCGGTGGCCCATGATGGCCTCGCCGTCCCAGATCTTGCGGATGGAGATGGCAGATTCGACGTCATAAAAGGAGACGACGATGCGGCGAAACGACTTGAGCGGCGCAAAGGCGTGGATGGTGGCGGTGCGGTTGATGAGGTCGCGCAGCGACTGCAGCTTGTCGGCGCGGAAAATGTCAATGTTGTCGAGGTTGGTGAAGAGGAGCGTGTTGGAGGGCGGCGTGGGCTGCTCCAGCGGCGGCAGGTTGGAGAGGTCGAGCGTCAGGTTGATGCCGCGGCGGGACGAGGTCGACGAGGACCGGCTGGGCCTTGGTGACAGTTCCATTGCTGTAAAGGTGGGGATATATTTGGGAGGAGGACTGTAGGAACAATATATTGTGACAGCGCAACCAACGAAACGGCTGGGCAGAAGTAAAGAGGTTGCGTGTTGGAGGAGACGGAGAGAATAAAGTTGCAGGACTGAAGATCGTGAACAGTCGGGAGAAGAGCCCGGGTGAGATATATGTATCGTAATGTGGGAGAGAGAGAGGCGAAGTTGACCGGGGGAAGCGGTGGCGGCAAGCAGTGACCAAGGTGGGCTGTGGTGGTTGTCCTGACCGGGCTAGCGCCTGCGCCGCTCTAGCTGAGCCTACAGCGGAGCCACTTTATTAACCGCTTGCCAAGCCGAGCTCAGTGGCTGCGCACAGCATGTGGGCAACAGAGTTGTGTATTTTATGCAAGGCACCCAGGAGTGCGCATGGCGTTGCGCATGGTACCAGTAAACAGTCCATGCAAGTCAGGCTGGTGATTGCATCTCACGTGAGTCTTCGATCCAAGATTTGATGTAGAGGACCGATTTTGGAAAGTGGCTTTACCTCGCAATCTTGCAGAACGCAGTTGACAAGGCGGCTTGACTGATGCTCCAGCAAGCATTATCCTGGGCACTGTGCCCTTTTTATACCAGCCTGTCTTGCCCGTCTTACACATTACGCCTTGGTATTACAGTCCAAGCGTGTTGGTGATGCAAGTCACCAAAAAGTTCTAATCTGCAATGTATTCGTCATGATTGCTACGTTTTACCCCTTGCGAACGTTACATGCCAGCCTGTGCGACAAGTGTTGGAAGCATGTTATGCGGTAAAAACACACCGTCACTGCGACTGTGCGACGACAGGCCACCTATATAGGGAGAAAGGAAGCGCTCGCCAGCGTTTTCAAAGTTTTGCTCTTCAGTGTCCTGCACACCACCAACACTTTGACAACGTTGCGCGCACCTGCAGCCTCGAGCAGGCAGATATCGACGCCCAGCCATGTGTCGCCACATCCAGCCCGTCGGTCTCTGCCAGCACAAGCTGGTGAAGAAGTTTCGGTACGAGCCCCAGGATCCCAGACGCTGCGCAAAGGCTCGCCTGACGAGCAACAAGCTGCGCGGGACGGGCGAGGGCGCGGTGCGGTGCGAGCCGCCTGAGGTGGTGGAGGAGTTTCCGAGGGCCGTCTGCGCAGAGCCGGCGTGCTGGATCAACACGATGCTCCAGCAGCCCGAGGGCTGGCTCTGTTGCCAGTGCCTCTCTCACGCGCGGCCGGGGCGCAAGAGGTGCTCCGACCGATGCTGCAAGCACTCTGCCTGCATGAGGTGCGAGCCTCACAGCACCATCAATAGCAGGTACTAGGATGGGGGCCATGGGGGCTCGTCTCTTGCGCCCAGCCGTGATGTGATTGTGCACATGACCAGACATTGCGAGACGGAAACATTCCAAAAGCGAAAATCCCACACAAAATGTGGAAAAAGATTGCCTCAGATGGTCGAACCCTCGTGCGGATGATGGCGATTGGGACGATGAGACACGGCGGTCATTTCCAATCTCGATGTGCACAACCATGCATAACCTTTTTTTCCCACACAACGACCTTGGCTAAAAGCGGCCGCCAACCACTTCCCCACCAGTGGCAGCAAAGCCAAAACTCATCAGCTTCCCGATCGAGCCTGGCGCGCCGCCACTTTTCCTCTCAACATCTCGGCGAATATCTGGCGTCTGGTACCTGAAAAAACTGACCCAAGTGGGGGAAGGAGGAGTGGCTTGCAGAACCCAAAGCACGGGTACACCAGCAGCAGGGCTGTGCAGCAAGGGCAGAGACCTGGAGAGCAATGTTCAGTTGAACGGGACCAAGAGCAGCCAAGCCCGTTTTTTTGCCTCGGTGGCCTCTCAGCCTGCCTCTCTCTCTCCCTCTTCCCCTCCAAAAACGTCTGCACAGCCTGCAATGCAGTGCTGGACCTTGCATCCCTGCACAGCGGACAGGACGCAAGGTGGTTGAATGCCGCCGCGCCGCACTTGCTTGGACAGGCGTCAAGGCGTTTCCCGGGGCGGTCGCTCTGCTTCTCATACAGCCACGGGCCGCGCGGTGCTCACCAAGTTCCAACCCAAGACATGGTCATGTCGCGCGAGGCTGTGCTGGGGCCTGCTTTCATCTCTCGACGCAGAAGACTTCTCTCTTCTCTTTGCTTTCGAATTTGAAATCCTTTGTCTCGCTTGCTCTTGTCAGACCTGGCCTTGGCTCAATTCTTTGTCCCGTGCTGTGCTGCGCCTCGTTTTTGGGACGCAAAGGAGCCCACCAAATAACCAGTGGCCACCCCTGGCTAATGAACAAGCAATCCCACGATCGACGGCAACCGCGGTGATGGCCTGCCGAGATGGACCTAGTATCTAGTACGTAATGAGCATCAATTCTCGTGCATACGAAAAATACATGAGTGGGATCCCTCCAGCTTTGCACGTCCATTTTCCCCGCGATTTCAAACCAGCCATCCTGAACCAAGATCTTAACCTACACATGTGCATGCTATCTAATACCAAAGAGACAGGGAAAATACGTGCTAAAGCTAAATTTGTCAACAACTCAAATTTTCAACTACAATTAGTTGGTTGATACATCTTTCTTTCATACTGGTGGCGTGTCTCTTCGGAAGCCACACATGCTGGCATATCGTTGCAGTACACATGCCAATTCGTAACAAGGTCTTCACATCGTCCGGGGCAGCCGGGCAATCTTTATATTGTATTTTCCCTCGGCCGTCATAAATCACTCTTGGCTAAGACCTTCATAAGAACGAGAGCTTGCAGCACAGTAATGTGCTCTACTGCGCCCAGTAATCAACACGCAACAATGGCAGCTTCACCTCCCATCTCGACCATTCCTTCACCGACTGTTGTACATGACCAACTCTAGAACTTGACCGGAAAGCCCTCCTCATGGCTAGCATCGGCTACATCTCCCGTTCAGGTGAGTCTGTACATCTGCCCCTTTAGGCAAGTCACTGCACTAGCACGGCACACTTCCTCTTCTGGCGCCATGGGCTTGCTTTCACAGCCACCACCAAACCATAATCGTCTGGACTCGTTCAATGGCCTCTGCACTTGCAGAAATTTGCACTCATGTGCCATGGCGTGCGGCTTTACTCTTTTACATCACTGAGGCTTTTCCTATCGGGGTTTTCGCGCTTCCTTATCCTCTCGTCCCTAGGTTATGATGTAATCTACCAACCTGCTCTGGCCTGGGCTCGTTGCCAAGACTTCACAGCCCTGCTGCCAAAAGACTTGGATTGCACCGCACGGTGAATTTTTATTGTGGCTAATTAGTACCCCAACGCCGTGTTGTAATATACAAGTTACATTTGTCATATCATACAAAGCTATTTCCCCAAATCGACTCCCTTCCGCGATGATGCGGCTGTAGGGGGTGGCTACCGCAGTTCAACCCCCAGTTCTTTGACAAGCGCCTCTCCAACGTCATCGTGGTACTTGTTGGCCTCGTCCGTCGTCAAGGTTCTTTCCAAGCTCCGGTAGACAATGCGATATGCCATGCTCTTTCTGCCCGTCTTCGGGTGTGTAAACTCGTCAATGAGCCGCACGTCCTCGACGACGTCGCCAGCAATGTTGCGCACAAGCTCCATAATGTCGTTTTCGTGAAAGGCATTCTTGCTGTTGCCCCCAGCGGCTGACGAGGTGGACGAGCTGAGCCAGAACGAAACATCGCGAGGACTAGGCGGATACTTGGAAAAGGGCGCAAAGAGCTTCAGCTTGTCCAGGTCGTCCGATACTCCTGTGAACTGCGAAATGAAGCGATCATCCCGCGACCAAAAGAGGCGGATATCGGGAATCTTGAACAGTAGCATCGCAATGCGGTCAATGCCGATGCCAAACGCCCAGCCCACCTTGTACGGAACGCCGGCATTGATAAACAGATCCTGCTTGACGACACCACAGCCCAAAACCTCGAGCCAGTCTCCGGCGTAGTAAACCTCGAGCTCCCACGAGGGGCTAGTAAAGGGAAAGTAGGCTTCCACCCATCTCATCTTGAGCGGCTCGTCCACAAAGTTGGGGTCTGCCCGCTTGGCAGCTGCCTTGGCCCGCGAGAAGACGTCAACGACCATGTTTTCCAGCGAGCGCTTCAGGTGCGCACCGATGGCCTCGGCCTCGGCATTCGAGTGGTGCTTGTCCTGTACCGGGTTGCGCTCCGCATGCCACGGCGGATTAGGATCCTCGACGACGACGTTGTGCTTGGGCAGCGTCTCGAGGTCGCGCAGCACGGCGGCCGCCATGTCGCCGCCAGGCACCTCGTCGCGGTCCCAGTGGCGGGCGCCCTCCATCTGGTGAAAGGCCGGGTAGTGGCTGCGGTCAATGGCATCGCGGCGGTAGACGTCGGCGGATATGAGGTAGCCGTCGCTCTCGTTGGCACGAAACGTCTCGGCCTGATGCGCGCTCGTATGCGTCCGCAGCAGCGTGCCGCCGTTGATGTAGTAGGTGTCGGAGCGGGCGCGCCCGGGGTGGTCGGCAGGGAAGCCGAGCGAGTCAAAGTTTTGCTGCGTCGTCACGACAGGGCTGAACTCGTTGTGGTACTTGTAGATGGGCGTGGGGAAGTTGGACTGAATGATTTGGCGGGTGATGTAGATGGGGTGGTCTTTTTGGAGATGCAGCCGGCGCGTGGCCGAGTCGAGGACGTTTTCGGGAATGTTGAACCAGTCGGGGTCTGTCTTGCAGGTGTGCCCACGGATCGTGACTGTGGACGGCGTTTTGAATGTGGCGCCGGACTGAAATTGTGCTACAGGACAGCTTGGTTAATAGAGTAGGTGGCGTCGACGACGCGGCCATGCACACCGGAAGACGAGAAGGCTCTCAGTAGAAGCGACCGTCGCAAAGGCGCTACTCTGGGCGACATCAGCTTAGGTGAGGCAGCAGACCGTGTGAAGAGGCGCATAGCGCCCATGCGACAGGCCATGCTGCACAATGGAGGTCGAAATGTCGCGATTCGATATCGTCAGGTTGCAGTTGGAGCTGCAAGACAAAAGTTTTTGAGGTCACTGCGGGACAGCTCCGACTGGGGCGGTCTGATTGGCCAGTCGCCGACAGACCTATTGGCGCATTTGATACCGGCGCGGCGCCCTGTAAACGCCGGGTGTAGAGAGCTGCTCGGCGACAATGCCGACCTCTGACGCCGCAGGGACAGACTCGACAAGACATCAGACCAGTGATGATGGGTGAAAGTTCAAAATAGGTCCAACGACACCAATTCCATCATCTCATCCATCTAGATTCTTGCAAATGCCGAGACTCGCAGCGTCAGTGCGAGTCCGGAGCCTACTTCTATGCGCCTGGACAACTGCCAGCACTCTGTGCACTAGAGAAAGCACTATAAAGGTCATGACGACACTGTACAGGTAGTAGGTAATGGCGGAACTACACCACTGTATCTACTCTTCTCACAGCGAACCACAGGCCAGCTTTAACCATTTTTTTCCACCACCGCGCCGGCCTGCTCGGCGCGAGCGGACCTGTGCCGAGACAAAACGAAGCCTCAGCCGCTTTTTCAGGACGACAGCGCTCCTCGACAGTTTTTACTTAATTTTTCTCCTTCTGCCTTTTCGCCGCACGACAGGTTGCGCAAGATTGCTGCCCGTGCTACAGGATTTTTGAAACGGAATGTCGCGGTAATCTTTGGCTTTTCCTCTTGTGAATTTTTTTTCTTTTCGTCTCCCTCGCCTTCCCGTCGCAACGCTCCGTTGGTCATCATGAGCTCGACACAGGGATCGGCGTCGCAGCCGTCGGGCAAGAAGAAGACAGCTTCGCCCGCTATGCGCTATCCCTTTTGGTTTGGAGGCAGCGCCAGTAGCATGGCCGCCTGCGTTACGCATCCCCTCGACTTGGGTAAGTCTGTCCTCGTTCTGTAGCCCGAGAAATTGTTGCGCGCGTCCACAACGTCCTTTCGCTAACGCCGAAATCTTCATGCACAGTCAAGGTACGAATTACGAAACATTTTACGCTCCTTCCCGACTTCCCAACGCTTCCAAAGTGGAATGAATACTGCCTGCGACTGCTCAAAACTAACGTGACGACACGCCGCAGGTCCGATTGCAAACGCGACAGGGCAATGCCCCCAAGAACATGAGCGGCACCTTTGTCCACATTCTAAAAAACGACGGCGTCATTGGCCTCTACTCTGGCATCTCGGCCTCGCTCATGCGCCAGCTGACCTACTCGACGGTGCGGTTCGGCGTCTACGAGGAGCTCAAGACGCGCTACACCCGCTCCGGCCGCACGGCCGGCTTCCCGGCGCTCACGGCCATGGCCGTCACCTCGGGCTTCCTCGGCGGCATCGCGGGCAACTTTGCCGACGTCCTCAACGTGCGCATGCAGCACGACGCCGCGCTGCCCGCCGCCGAGCGCCGCAACTACAAGCACGCCGTCGACGGCATGGTCCGCATGGCGCGCGACGAGGGCCTCTCGAGCTACTTCCGCGGCTGGCTGCCCAACGCTAGCCGCGCCGCCGTCATGACGGCCGGCCAGCTCGCCACCTACGACACCTTTAAGCGCATGCTGCTCGAGTACACCCCCATGGGCGACACCCTCACCACGCACTTTTCCGCCTCGTTCCTCGCCGGTCTGGCGGCCGCCACGGCGACGAGCCCCATTGATGTCATCAAGACCCGCGTCATGTCCTCGACGCAGCAGCAACAAGGCATTGCGCAGTCCATCCGGGAGATTTACCGCGCCGAGGGCATTCGCTGGATGTTCAAGGGCTGGGTCCCCAGCTTCCTGAGACTCGGGCCGTACGTGACAAATCCAAAACGTGTGGTGATGACATGCTGTTCCTGCTAACACTGCGTTGTAGGCACACCATCTGTACATTCATCTTCCTAGAAGCGCATCGCAAGTTGTATAGAGCGGCCAAGGGAATCGACGACGGCAAGTAATAGAGCTCGCTCTTGGGTTGGATAGACAAAAAAGACTGCGACATGGGACTATAGAATGGAGCATTCGAGATGGCGTTTGATTTGTTTGTGAATACGGGTACGATTTTTAGGCTGATTTTCGAATTTGGGCGATACTGTCATATGTCGGCCGCGTTTTGGTTTTTTTCCTCCTCTGTTGCTTAAGTAGATTACCGGGACACTGTTTAGACAGAGGCCTTCGGGTCAGCTTATAAAGCTCATTTGGCATAGCCCAGCATCTTTACTACCACCAGACTATTTACTTGAATATTTCCCGGTACAGTCGAGGTGGATCCAGGTCTGCTCGCCTCTCCGTCCCTTGGAGAAAACCGTTGTCCTTGCGCTCATGTGCTCTTCTCTAGCTTGAAATCTTACTTTACATCACCCCTGGAACTGCAAACAAAACAATCTCAATCAACAGTCACCGTGAACAACGTGAAGAGAACAGTATCTCGGAAGATTGTCAAAAAGGTAAACAAAAAAACGCCTGATTTCCTTTCTTGTCCATTTCTGGCTCTGGATCTATTGAAAAATGATGTACATGCTTTCTTTTGTTTGGCCATCTATTGCCAAGCAGATTGGCCGTATGGTGTCGCTCCATATCCGCCTCCGCCGCCATAAGCCGTGTTGCTGCCGCCGCCGCCACTGCCGTAGGCCGTCGTGTTGCCTCCTCCGTACGGTGTCGTGTAGCCGCCGTCTTGCCACGGCGTTGTGCCGCCCTCCATGTTCATGTCGGGACTGCGCGGGCCGTCAAACTCGCCGCCGGCTTCTTCCCCGCCGTACTTGCGCGGGTCGAGACCTTTGAGCAGCCCGCCAATCTTTTGCTGCAGCACGCGGATACCGCTCTGGACGATTTGGTCGGGTTCCATGCTCCCAGAGGTCTCGACTTCGAAGTAGAAGCGGTCCGGCTTGGCATCGTAATCAAAGGGTTCGCCCTTTGGCTCTGGTTCCCACCCAGCATACTTGCTCTTTGGCCTAAGGTAAAACAGGGTCAGTCTTTGTCTCATCATTGTCAGGCACCAAGAGATCCAACATACCATTCGACTTCGGGGTCGGTATCGTTCTCAAACCACATGTCGAGATGATGCAGCTTATTATGGGGGTCATATTCAAAGCCCACAGCCGACGTGGGCATCCATTTGGCGTGTTCTTTGGCAATTCCCTTCTTTGCGATGCATGTAAGCCGCAGCTCCTGATCCCTCCGCAGCTTGGCGAGCAGACAGCCAAGGCCATCGGGGTCCGTGATAATGGGGGTTCCGACCGAGGTCGCGTGACGGCCGTCCACGACGAGGTCGCGGGCGTAGACCTTCATGTTCTCGTCGGATGTGCACTTGGCGTGCAGGGTGAGTGTGACGCTGCATTGTTCGCAGTACTGCTCGCAGTCGCAGTCGCGCGAGTAGTTGAGCTCGTCGACGTCCTTGGAGTCGAGCGGAATCAGGCCCAGGCGGTGGGCGATGAACTCGTCGGCCAGCACCGACGTGTTGATTTCAATCTCTACTAGATCAACTGCCACGGTAGGCACCTCAGCTTGAATGACGCGCCGCAGAGAATTGGCGAATGGGAGGTTCGTTTGGGACAATTCAAAGTCGACCTTTGTGCTATCGGCCTAACAAGCGGGGGAAGCGAACCATTATCAGCAAAACTGTCTTCAGAAACGCATCAATGTCATCGAAGAGTTTCATTTCGTACCGCCAAGATGGTTACGTGAGCCTGGTCAGAATCTCCATCCAAAATCATCGAGTCGTAGTTCATTCCGTCCATCTTGAACTTTGCGCACACGCGCTGAAGCGAGTGGGCAGGAAATGGGCGATATCAAGCGTTGGCACAACCTCTTGAGGTGAAAAAGGTGATCAAAGACGCGCAGGAACTCCAGCGGCGCGGTCGCACAGGGGATTGTCGCGGTTTTCGTATATCGCAGGCGTCAATTCGAGGGCGCCTTGCACGGGAGCATTTGCGCTGGCGCACTCCAGTCTTGGCCAACTGTGGCGGAAAATGACTAAGCCACAGCACCATCTTATCGCCTTGCATGGGGGAGGCGATAAGAAAAAAATATCCCCACCACCAAACTTTTGACGACGACCGACTTTTTTGGCAGATTGTCACGGCGAAGTCTGCTTTGGGACAGAATCTTCGAATTGAAGCAGCAAATACCGAAGATCATTAACTATATCTCGGGACAACTCCACAGCCGACCAACCGTCAGCATGAAAATCAGGGCCATCAGCCGCTCGGTGGCCTCGCAGCAGGCCCCCGGGTCCGACACGTCGAAGCAGTCTCGCAACCTCGACTCGGCGCTGCACCCGTTTGAGCGCGCGCGCGAGTACAAGCGCGCGCTCAACGCCGTCAAGCTGGAGCGCATGCACGCGTCGCCTTTCATCGCGCAGCTCGGCCGGGGCCACGTCGACGGCGTCTACTCCATGGCCAAGGACCCGAGCTCGCTGGAGCGGCTCGCGAGCGGCAGCGGCGACGGCGTGGTCAAGGTCTGGGACCTGGCCGGGCGGGCGGAGGCGTGGCACACGACGGCGCACGAGAACATCGTCAAGGACATGGCGTGGACGCGCGACGAGAAGCTGCTGACGTGCGCGGCCGACCGCACCGTCAAGCTCTTTGACCCGTACCGCACGCCGAGCGGCGCGGCACCCATCTCGTCGTGGCTCGGCGCCGGCGCCTTCACCGCGCTCTCGCACCACCGCTCCCGCGCGGCCTTTGCCGCGGCGTCGAGCAGCATCTCCATCTACGACCTGGAGCGGCACACGGCCGCGCCCGAGGTGCTGCGCTGGCCGACGTCGACCGACACCATCACGGGCGTGGCCTTTAACCAGGTCGAGACGTCGATCCTGGCGTCGTGCGCAACGGACCGCTCCGTGGTGCTCTACGACCTGCGCACGTCGACGCCCGTCGCCAAGACGGTCCTCAGCTTCGCCACCAACCGCATCGCCTGGTCGCCCATGGAGGCCTTCAACATGGCCACGGCCTCCGAGGACCACAACGTCTACCTCTTTGACATGCGCCGCTTCGACCGCGCCCTCAACGTCCTCAAGGACCACGTCGCCGCCGTCACCGACGTCGAGTTCTCCCCCACCGGCCAGGAGCTCGTCACCGCCTCCTGGGACCGCACCGTCCGCCTCTGGCACCGCGACCGCGGCCACTCGCGCGACATGTACCACACCAAGCGCATGCAGCGCGTCATGGCCGCCCGCTGGACCCCCGACGCGCGCTACCTCCTCTCAGGCTCCGACGACGGCAACGTCCGCCTCTGGCGCGCCCACGCCTCGGCCCGCGAGGGCGTGAAATCGGCCCGCCAGCGCCAGGCCCTCGAGTACAACGACGCCCTCGTCGAGCGCTACGGCCACATGCCCGAGATTCGCCGCATCAGCCGCCACCGCCACGTGCCCACCGTCGTCAAAAAGGCCGCCGACATCAAAAAGGACGAGCTCCGGTCCATCAAGCGCAAGGAGGAGAACGAGCGCAAGCACACCAAGAAGCAATTCGAAAAGAGGCAGAGCGAGAGAGAAAAGATGGTCTTGGCGAGGCAAAAGTAGATGGGTTGTGCTTGGGAAACCATTTGATTGGAACTTTGGTTTTTTTTTTGGCATTATTTGCATGGCAAGGCGTTTGATTTGTATCAAAACAGGGGGGGTTCTTCTTCTTCTCTTTTATGCTCAAGTAGCAAAAATTGAACAAAATTATACATTATTTCGTGTTTCTGTAAAACTCAAGTACATGCCAACTTGTTGTTCTATAAACTACCAAATCACTTAGCAGGACATGAATCAAGCTGTAGCACGGTTTGCAACATCGAATGTTTTCGCTAACATAAAAAGCTAAAAGCAGAGAGGTGAAAAGCATCAGTCATCATCGTTGTCGGGGTTCATTGCAGAGAAGACCCAGGCCTGACAAAGGGCAATGAAACAAGCGGTAAAGATCAATAATCCCCAAATCTAACAATACAAGTTCCCCGGGCTGAACAGAAAAAGAGCCCTGCCCACAAATTGAATTCGCAGCAAGAGAAGCAGGGAAACGCAAGAAAGCAAACAACGCCGGTGGTATCATGGTGTAGAGTTTTCTCGCATGTCTATCGCGGGAAATCTGAAAAAGAGTTGTGGGTATCGCAAAGTCAATTTTTGCGTATGCGGCGTTAAGGTGTTTTCCTGTTGTTCCCTTTTTCTGCTGCTGCGTCGTGTGGTTTAGAAAAACTTGCTGTAAACCCCCATCATCTGGAAACCCCCCCCCCCCCCCAAAAAAGACAAAAAAGGAAAAATAACGCCGTTGCCCCCTGGCCCCAGCCTGTACAAGGCTCATCTATTATACACGTGGTGAAGGTAGAGCCGCCGTGGCGGTCGCGTGCGACTTCTTCTAGACTGTGCCGCGGGCCGCCTTCTGAGGCTTGTAGTTGGGGAGCTCGTCAAACCAGCTTTGTTCCTCATTGTATTTGTATGCATGAAAGGCAATGCCATAAGGCTTGGGCTCAATGGAGTAGAGCATGCCAAGAGGGACATCCATGTCGGTAATATCGTCACGAGTCAGGTCCATAAAGTAGGCCATCAGGACACGGCAGACGGAGCGGTGTCCGATGATGAGGACGTGATCGGTGATGCGCTCAATCTCACGGACCATGTCACGGAGACGGCTGATAACCTGAAGGTAGCCTTCACCGCCGACACCAGGATAAATGTAGTTGAGCTTATCCTCGGAGCGCCTGTGGAATTCCTCTGGGTGCTTGGTGGCAATTTCCTGGTAAGTCATACCTTCAAACTGACCAGTGTTCAGCTCATTGAGCATCTCCCAATTCTTCACGTCGTAATCGTCGTCTGCCTCAAAGTACTCGGCAGTCTCGGCACTGCGCTGGAGCATAGAAGTCCAGACGCAAAAGTTCTTCTCATCCAGCTCCCTGTTCATGTCTGGATAGGGTGGAGTGTTGTCGCCAGGAACTGGCGGGAAGGAAGCCTGCGCCATCTTGCTGGTTTGCTCCATGATCCATTCCTTGCGCTTCTGTGTGATGAAGCGGTAGAGGGATTCGCCATAACAGTGGCCACGCTCCGTCAGCGGCGAATCGCCACCCAGGTTACCCAGTTCATTGTCCACGCTCTGGCCGTGCCGCGTCATCCAAATCTGGCGCGGTGCCAAGTTGAAGCTGGACAGGTAGGTGCTGATTCCACCGCTGAGGAAGCCTTTCAGTCTGTGCTGGACAAGCTTGCGGCCAACATCAACCATTTGAATATACTGCATGTCGTTTTCTTCCTCATACTGTCCAAGTGGGACGTAGGCGCTCTCGTAAGCAGCGACACGATTCTTGAAGTCCTCGAGGGACTTTTTGGGGTCCTTGTCACGGTAGTCGGGGCCGGAAAGTTTGAGGCGCATGTTGGCCTCCAAAAGAAGAGGATCTCTGCAGATACTCTCAATAAAGAGGATTCCAAGCTTGGGCTCCCGCTCTTGGATGCGGTTGACAATGTGCTGCCTGCGGGCAATAGTGCTATTGGTGGCGTCAAAGATGCCAACGGAGCCGCCTTGGATGAGAAGGTAGTCGAGCAACTCATCAAGAGTCTCTATGGCAACCTGCTCACGCATGGCAGCGGCCTTTTCGTTTTTGGGGTCGAAGAACTTGGCAGACTGATCCATTTGGTCATCAGTGCTATTGAGATCGAGATCAGTAGGCGTGTCGTCGGCGCCGGTCATGGGCATTGGCGCAGGGTGGCCGTTGAGGAGAATCGAGGCAGCATGGATAGGCCCGTCGAGGCGAGATGGCTCCGGGGTGAGCTTGGGCTGCACCGAGACGCGGATTCCGGCGGCATTGCGCCGTCTGTTGCCGACATTGAAGATTCTGGATTCGTGTTGTTGCCAGGACAGGTAGCGCTGGAGCTTCTTGGTGATGTAGGACTTGCCACGGGCGGGCAAGCCGACCATGATGATGACAAGCTTGGCGGCAACATCGCGATGGGGAATTCGGCCGTCGGGAGAGACGCGGGATCTTGTCATGCCAGGAATGTTGAGGGTGGTGGCGTGAGGGCGGACTCGAGGCGTTTGGCTTCCAGAATTTGAACGATGGGGAGGGCTGCGAGCATTATTAGAACCTGAAAAATTATGTTTTGAGAGTTCAAGTGTAATGCGACGGCGGAATTCATCGTCGGACAGCTTCAATGCATCAGTGCGACTTACATTCGCGGAGAGCTGGGCGCCGTCGAACCAACGCTACGTGGTAAAGGTGGCGTCTCCGTCAGGTCATTGGTGGCGCGCATAATGTTGGCCATGGCCGAAGAGGGAGCCGACGTAGGGGCGAGAGGCTGTGCAAAGGCTACATCGTCACTGAGCTTCTGGACGGCAAGCTGGTGGTCTGCGTCGAAGATTGTGGGGGAGAGCGAGTTTGGTGGCGAGGAACCGAGATGGTTGTTCATGGCAAGCTTGGCCAAGGAAGACTGTTGTGCTAATCGTCGTCCTAAACCTGTAGTAGAGAGAGAGGTAAGAAAAAAAGTGCAGATATGATATGGATGGGTAAAGTCGTGTAGAGGAGAGTAAGGGAAATAGAAGTAAAGAGAAAGGGCAAGGGGCCAATGAAGTGCGTCAAAGGAGTCAAAGGAGAGATGATTACACACCAGCTTGGGCAACCGGAACTGCTGAAGGCATCTGTGGCGGGAGGATCTGGGCGGCGGAGCGCGACGTCGCAAAAAACAGCTGCCTGGTTGGGGAATGCGGTGGGTGCCGCTGGGGGGAAACAGTGGACGGTCCGGTCGGCGTAGGGACCCCGACAGCACCGAGAGAGGCGGATGTAGCGGGCGGTTCGCTGAGGATTAGCGGGCTCAGTGGTGTGGCTCAGTGGGCAGGCCGGTGGAGGCCTGGCAGGTGGTCGCTGAGCGGTTGGCGGCCAATGGAAGACGTCAAGGCGGCCTCTGAGAGTTGGAGGACCTGCGAAACCGGCTCGTGGGGCAGCGGTGCTCAGTGACTGGGTGGGGGAGCTCACCCCACTGGCAGTCAGGTAAGGTATAGTTAGGGGTTTTGGCGACAAGGCCAACGACCCTTCAGCGGACTCGGGAGCGCTGCAAGTGCGCCAGCGACCAGTAAGACGCCCTCAATCGCCGGACTGGGGCGCTGACTCGAGATGTCGGACCGGGCGGAGACCCTTGGTTTGCTTTGCACCACGCACCGCGCTGTTATAAGTGCCAAGGTGGTTCTGTATTGAAATGGGGTTTCTCTGCTAAGTAGGGCCCGTTGTTTGATTTTTTTTTTGTGTGCGATCAAAGGAGGAAAACTCGGTTTCCTTCCAGAATGCGGCAGTCGGACTCTTGGTCTCTCGCAGCGTCGGGCGTGTCGTCGTTGGGCTTTTGAACCCGTTCTGATGCTGGTCGGAAGCAGCAGAGCCTGAGTCAATCCGGTCACTGCCAAGCGGACTAGACAGGACCATGCAGTATGACGTGTGACGGTGCTGAAACACAAGATACCAGAAACCCAAAGGATCAGCAAAGGCGAGATCGAGCAACGTAGGCGACGAGGGAGGGATCGAAAATGTCGAGGAATAAATATCACGCAGAGATAGAATGCCAAGTGTGTCACTGCGCGGGTTGGTTTGGGGGAGGGCCTCGAGTAATAAAGCATGCCCGCCCAGGAGGGCTACTCAGAAAAATTAACGCCGCCAGACATGCTTTTGGGGCGGCACATCAAGAGCCTTGACAACCACACCACCACAAAACTAACGTGGGGACCAAACTAGCTGCACAAGCCGGCCCAACCTAGTTGGTTACTTCAAAGGAAGCTTTCTTACTTGGCAGCAAGCACAAACCACTCGGTGGATTGGCCCGAGCTGCCTGCTCTGTGTCAGAATGCCTCCTCCAACGAATAATACTAGTGTAGTACCCCAGGCATTCGTTGAGGCCGACTTGTATCCTTTTTCTCACGTGCGAATACGCCTGCGTCCAGCAAAGTGACAAATCCAGCTCGTAGTCGCCTCTGAGCACAAGGCTGGGTCTCACGTCTCGCACCTCAACTGAAGTGGCAATTCCCCCGGCCGTCCTCTGCAATCGATGACTTGTCAACAAGTACACACGGTCACCATCTGCCCATGTAACGCTTTTAAGCTCTTGTTCCAGACTTTGTCACACCTGCAACAGGTCATAGATTGCATCTGCAAGATGTGTGCGGGCTCGTCACACACACATACACACTAGTGGCCCTCGCGCTATAGCTAGAGAATTGTCAGATCGTGCCCACAGGCTGCAGCGTGCTGCGTGCTTCATCTGATGCTTGCAAATCCTGCATTTAAACTCTGTTTGGCATGAAGAAAAGGAGATCCCCTAGGGGGCGACCCCAAGTCCCCAACGCGACTCAATCCCGCTTCCCGTCTTCGTGCGCCAAGCCGCGTCAGACTCTGGCCCGGAACAGCGAGTTTATTACGAGGCTGCCTGGAGAGAGGGTGCCAAACGGCATTCAAGCCGTCATCTCACCCACCATCGGCATGTTTGGAGATGTATTACTACCTGCCACTAGTACATGTCGATAGTACATGCCAGTGTACATGCACCCCACGTCTTTGGGATGGCCGGAGTATTACTGGACCTGCCACTCGGGCTCGTAAGCTACATGCTTGGTTGTTGGATGGACCACGCCCATTATTACTCTCCTAGGCAGTTGTGCTGTCTGATCGTGTTTGCTTCCTTGGATGCTTCGTCACCAGGTACTTGGTCCTTACTACCAACCCGCATCTCGTCGGCCTGGTCCCCTTTGACGCAACTGCTTTCCCCGCGCTTGGAGAGTCCCACGCAACGTCATGCTGCCCAGGCTGGGGAAGCAATGGAAATGCATGGTTACTTGCACCGCACGAGCCGCACCACATGTTGGCTGGCAAAGGCGCCGCTGCGCTGTTATTAGTGGTATGCCGATAGCGGACTAGAGGGAGCCGTCAAGCCGTCACTGGCGGCGCCGTCGCGCCTCAAATCGGGCCACTTCATATTTGTACCTCTCCACTGGCGCCCTTCTCCAACGCCCCCTCACAGTCTTGGCCAGAGAGCGGAAAGTGTTGCCAGTAGTCAGTTCCGCAAAGGCCGGCTGCTTGGCTGCATCATCTGTAATGCGAGCCACAGTAGTGTGTACTTGCGTGATGCGCCCTGTCCACTTTGGATACTCCGCATGCTCCGACAATGGAGAACAAGGCGTGTATCCCAATTCAGGGCATGGCGCCCTGGTAGTTTATTGCTCAGAGATAACGACTCCAACTAGGCTACCTGCCCCATCAGCCACCCCATGCCCTGGGGCTGCAGCCTGCAGGTCGAGTGCCTTATCAGTGGAGTCATCAGCTCGCGTCGACGAGCTACAAGAGGATGGGAAGTTGGGGAACCTCCACGGCAGCTCGCTCCTCCAGTTATTTCAAACGCCGCAATTCTCTTTTGCAACATTTTGCTGCTACGTATCATCCAACCTGTCTCGGTTCTCCGCAGCCTTGCTTGGGAGAATTGTTTCGCGGACATATCTGTCCTTCCATCAGAGCCACATTGCCGACACTCTCCCCTTCCCCCCAGGGTTGTGCAATTATTCGCTTGGCTTCAGCCGCCTGAACATATGTGCTCGCCGCAAATCGTCTACCGTGTCTATCCAACTGGAGTGGTGTCGACGAATAGATCTCAGCAACCAGGGCCCCTTTTTACTGAAACACTCATCATTCCTCAGGTCTCAACAAACTCTACAGATTTGCCGTCCCGCGTTGGTGGTCCTGGGAGTTCCCGCCCGTGCTGAATCGCTGATGCACGCAAAATGTAAGACAAGAGTCTATGCTTAAATTGTGTGCTAGGCGGTCCCCTGTCATGTCTTGTGAGTACGAAGTATCGCCAACCTGCTAGCCTGTCACCACGTCTCTGACCTGAATACGTAAAAATCGCGGCAGATAGCACAGCGCAACAGAAATACTGTAGCACACGAACTAAGACCTTGAGCGAGGGTCGTTTTCCCACGGCTATGTAACTATGCTCGCTACCTTATTTGCCCTTTGTACGATAACCTAGACTAGGGAGGCGCACTGCTCGAAAGCAAGTGGCGCATACGCATTCTCGGGGGTATCCTATCGTGTTGTTGCACATTCTTGACTTATCAAAAAATCGTGTGGTGGGTTTTCATTGCTTCATATTGTTTGCTAGGACGATTCTCAGCTGGGCGCCACGCCAGAGAATCGTGATAACACCAAGCCGTGGTTGGCAAACTCGCAAGTCCACGAGCCAGTTGGTATAACGTTTTGAATATACCTTGAAATCCATCGCAGCACATCTGTTTCTCGGATTATCCACATAAAAGGAACCCCGCGTTATAATGCGCTGCAAAAACATCAAGGGTCCATGTAGGGTAAGCTAGGTGTCCTGGAAAATAATCAGCTCGCAGTCTCCCAAGACAGACGAAAATAATGACTCGAATGTTGTCGGACGAAGAATGATCGAACAATAATAAACATAAATAGAGCGAAATACTTTCACGAAAGGCACGGCTTGTCTCGTGGCTACTTCCATTAATGCTTTTAACATTGAGCTGCAGGACTGTCACGGTGGCTGGCTGCTTCATACGAAGCATCGTGAACCGCCGCGGGCTCCACAAAATTTCTTCAAAAACATCGAAACTGTGGTCATGAAAAAGACCGAACCAAGTATCATCAGCTTGTCGTCACTCAATTAGACATCAAAGTGAAGAAGCATCAGGGTTTTGGTGCGAGAATTCAGGCTGTGGTGCTGCTGTTTCCTGCTGGGTTGTTGCCGGGCGCCTGCCTGCGAAAAATCTCTGTTTGTAGCACAACAGGCCGTCTCTGTTACAGGCGCAAACACGCACCCATTGTCCCTCCTGCATCACTTCGTTCGCCTCTCTCCACCGAGCATTGGGAAATTAGTCGCAAAGCCAGGAGCCTGCTACTCGTCGTCTAGACAGCGGACTGAGGAGCACAGCAAAGCAACAGGCTCCATCGGGAGCACTCCTTCCAGTTGCACTGCTGTTTTCTCATATGCCGCAGCCGTAGCTGCAGCAGACGGACCGGAACCTCTGCAACGGAAAGGTGTACAGACTCATTCAATAACGGCATACCCAAGACGCCGCCCCCTCAGAAAGCGAGCATCCGAACTTGACGATACTTGCTCAACCAAAGACCCCAATCATCAGCTGCATCGCCGTCGAGAATTCAAAGTTTTCCCGGGTTATTGCGGTGGAATTCCTGAGCACTTTGTGATATACCCCAACTGTCATAGACGAAACCCAGCATGGACGGGGACAGGATGGACCGAGATGTCGAGCACAATGCCTCGGTGGCCTCTGTTCCCGCATCCCAGTTCACCGCTGGCGTGCTGCCGAACCCCTTGATTGATGACATCAAATCACTGCAAATCAAAAGCGGCGTTCTCATTCCCCTGAAGACGACACAAGAAGTGCGACAAGACCACACCATTGTCCAGGCTTACATCACGCGAATCCCGACAAAGACTGCTAGCGAGGTCCTTGCGTGAGTTTCTCCCCGTTGGACTAATTTCCGCGAATGTGAAAACTAACGACATGATTAGTGCATTGCGTCTTATGCGACCCGGTGGTAGTGCTAATCCCCTACCCCATCTGCGAGGATGCGCAAAGCCTGCGGATTTGCCTGCCCATTTAAAGACACAGTTCATGAACGAAACCCCAGAGGGTCGCCAGATCCACACCGCAAAATCGATGTGGCTTTACATCATGTGCTGCGAGGTCTCGGACATTGAAGACGAAGAGGAGCTGAGGGAAACACTATCCGCTACCGAGGGCCTCGTCGACCAGGAGATCTGGATTGCCAAAGTCCCAGTGCCACTCTTGGCCCCAACTTCGCAGATTCAAGCTGCCATGTGGTCCTCACAGTTTTGGCCAACCGTGTATCGCAAGAATAATCCCTTGGGACCGCACCCTAGCATGGTGGCCAGAGGTACTGACGAAGTCAAGGATGATGCCACCATGTGGATGACGTTGGCCCAACGTGTGGCAGACGACGCCCGTGGCCATGGCATGGGGGAAGCCATCGGAGCAGTTGTTGTACAGAGAGATGAGAATGGCGCCCAACTTGTTGCTGTGGCGGGTGATGCTCGCTGGCGGCAAGACCCCCTACTGGGAGACGTCGGCAACCCCATGGCACACTGTGTTCTCCGTGTTATCAGCATGGTCGCGCAGAAGCTTGTTCGTCATGAGAGGAAAGCAATGGATTTGACTCTTGACCTACCTGTGCTCGAATTTGACGCTTTTCACGACGGACCAATTCTCGACGCTGAGAAGGAGTGCTTCTTGCAGGAGCACCCGAATAAGGATGGCTATTTATGCCACGGGTTGGAGCTTTACATGACGCATGAGCCCTGCGTAGCATGTTCAATGGCTATCCTTCACGCCAGAATGGGCAAGGTGGTATTCTGCAACCACATGCCAAGAACTGGCGGCTTGAGTTCAGACGATCGTCCTGACGGAGGCGGAAGAGGGTTGGGTCTCTTCTGGAGGCGAGAGCTCAATTGGAGCTTGCTGGCCTGGGAGCTGGAGCAAGATGCTAATTTTGACCTGGTAACTTTGGACCCGACCACTCATGTTTAGGATTACCGCCTCCTGGGTCAATTTCAGACTCGTTGGCTCCGTTTGAAGGACATTGCAGCTCTGCTTACTGCACACCCTGCTATTGCTACGCTTACTGCTGCAAAAACACATATATACCCCATCTTTACATATCACAGCTTCGGAAAGGTCTCGCCCCTGCTGGGTCAAGGAGTGTCTCGAGTATTTGGGAACGCCGTCACTGGAGAGGCAGCGAGGTACTGCCGCGCGACGTGCACACGACTGGCGCTGGGAAGTGACAATGTCTTGGAGCGAACACGGAGGATTGCTGGAGCTACGAACGCTGTAAACTATAATATAACTAACTACTTTGTCATACCAACACAACCTGTGAAATTATGTGATTTTCGGTGTCCTAGAGCAGTTTCTTTATGTGTGGCGAACTGAAGTTGCTAACAGTACCTAATGAATGCAGATGCCGTGTTGGCAGGCCTGGAGGTGGAGGGTGCTGTAGTTGGCGCGGGGCGCCACGGGCTACCGCCATTTTGGCCCAGGCAGTGCAGGTGCAAACCAAGCTTCCGCGTTTTCAAAGGGGTCCAACACCCCACCCAAACAGTTGACCTTGGGATTGAACAATTTCTGCCCTTTGACCTGTCGCGCGCCTCAGACGACAGAGCCGCTGCACCACGAGCAAATCGCGATCGCTTGCCCATTTTCGTTTCAAGGACCATGGCAGTTGCTTAGCCATTTGTCATTTCCCCGGGTACCAGCATCATTCTTTCAGGCGTTGGCTTCACATCTTGCAATCAATGCAAACCTCCCTTTGTTGCTCCTATCGCCTCTCACGACACGTTTTACGACCAGTGGCCTGCTCAGAACACCGATTCGCGCCGTCGATATATTGGCGCGCCTCTTTGCCCTCTTCTCACATTTCGAAATCCACACAACGAGCCATTGGCACCACGCATGCGATCCTCCGATACCCCTCGCCCTTTGCGTTCCCACCGTTCATGATGAATAGAAAGCGAGCAGCGCCGTCGTCAGCCGTGGCAGCTGCCTCTGCGGCCTCGCCGAGCGCATCGAAGAAGAGGAAGACGGACAATGTACCAAAGTTTTACGCCGTGCAGGTCGGTTTCAGACCGGGCGTATACACAACCTATGCCGAATGTGCGCAGCAGACGGCAGGATTCAAAGGAGCGTTGTGTAAGTGACGGTCTTTTCAGAATGTGCTGCTGCTTGAATTTGTTGGTGGCGGGAACTAATACGGCCGCCATTGGTATCTTATAGTTCGGTCATTTATTTCAAGGTCAGACGCCGAGGCGTTTGCGGCTGGTAAAAAGGTTGCGACCACGGCAGAAGGCCCGGCCAGGTTTTATGCAGTAGCGGTGGGCAACCCAACGGGTATCTACAATCACTGGGACGATGCGGCAGAAGCCATCAAGGGCGTCAAAGGACCAAAATACAAGCGATTCAGCAGCCGTGCCGAAGCCGTCGACTATATCCGAGAGCATGGAAGCATGGAAGCCGTCATGGCGCTTGGCGAACGGCCAACAGCCACAACAGCCAGCGGCACGACAATCGACATGCCGACGCTGGTGAAGAAACCGACCAAGACGGCAACAAGGGTACCGCCACCGCTCTCATTACCCCAGATGCAGGAAGATGTCATCCGAGTATACACAGATGGCAGCAGCCTGGCCAACGGCAAAGCCGGCGCGCGCGCCGGCGTGGGTGTCTTTTTCGGGGCTGGCGACGTGCGCAACATCTCGGAGCGGCTCGAGGGAGAGCCGCAGACGAATCAGCGGGCGGAGCTGATGGCGATGCTGCGCGCGCTGCAGGTGTGCCCGGCGGGCACGATGGTCACGATTGTTAGCGACAGCCAGTACTCGATCAAGTGCGTGACGCAGTGGGCGGCGAGCTGGAAGAAAAAGGGCTGGGTGACGGCGACGGGCGAGCCGGTCAAGAATCAGGACATTATCCGCGCGGTGCTGGCCAAGATGGAGGAGCGCAGCAAGGCGGGCGGCGCGACGCAGTACGAATGGGTCAAGGGCCACTCGGCGGATCGCGGGAATCAGGCGGCGGATGCCCTGGCCGTACGGGGAGCCAAGATGTGACAAAAGTCGGAGGCAAAATGGACGAAAGAGGGGCAAGAGGGAGATGAAAGTAGACGGAGATGTCATGGGTGGAGGATTCTTGCATGAGGTACAAAGTACACGCCAGTACGGCGTCTGGAGGAAAGCAAAACATATTCATTGACATACGGTATCTATTTTCGTCCATGAAAAGTGCTTGATGTGAAAACTTATCCTATGCAAACTACTTGTGAAGGCAAGGAATAGTTATGCCCATCAAACGGCAATAGCACAGGTTTCGCGGTTCTTGGTATGGAGGAGGGCAAGGACTTCCCGACCAGAACGATGTTATGGGCGGTACTTTGACTCTTTGGGTCATGGTGTTGACTCTTGGGATCCAGAAGTCCTTTGTCAATCTCTGTTGCGGCCGCTGACCTATTATTTGCAGCCACGGTTGCTTTGTAGAGTCGATTTGAGTGCCCTAATGAGCTTCGGCTGTGCTATGTGCACATGTACGTCCCACCAGGCTTGGTGGCATTCTGTATCAGCGGATGCAGTATACTACTCCCTTCTTAGCCAAGCAGTCGGTCCACGGAGGCTATATCTAGAATGCTCAAGGATATATCTGGCGAGGCCAGACGCGACTTTTGTTCCTCGTGTTCAACTCTGCCCTCTTCCTGATACAGAGCTCGGTAACCTTGCCCCATCTCATCCAAGTAGCGAGCAGCAGGAGCGGTACCAGCAGAAATTGCAGCAGCAGCAGCAGCAGCGAATCTTGACCTCCCCTTCGACCAAGCAGTCAGCCCAGGGAGGCTCTCCACTGAATGTTGGAGAATACGCGCGGAGGTAGGACACCTGTTGCTCGCGTGTAACGTCTCCCTCTTCTTGATGAAGAGATTGACAACGCCGCCTGACCTCATCCAAAGTAGTAGTTTCGATCCGACTCAGCCATGCCAATGGTGCAAATATGCCCAGCATGCTTCAAGGGTAGCACGCTGAGAATAGTGCGAGAGACACGTCCATTATAATCGGCAAAGGGGCGAATGTAGACCAACTCTGGCGGTAATGAGCGGCCAAGGTACATGGGTCGAGTTCTCCTGATAGGCTCGCCGCACCAGTATCCTTGGCGAAATTTGCAGCCATTTCGGCCATTTTTGAGGGAACAGAATTGGTCTTATGCATGGTGTTGGTTTCTTTCCACTGTATCTGACAGCAACTGGAAAGGTACGATATTCGCCGGGGACCACGTCTGGATCGCTAAATCCAGTTGTGCGGATTCGATGTGTCTGGCGAATAGTATCCCTCGGAGAGCGGCTCGTCGTTGGGAATGACGTGCTCAATCATGTAGCTGAAAGCCTTTGCGTGACTAATATCAAGGACAATATATGTCAAGGAGAACATGGTGGAGGATACTCTCTTCAAGTAGACAGTCCTGTTTTCCTTGTTTCACTAGCTATCTAAATACCGCTGCCTTCCAGCCAGCCAGCCAGCCACACATATACAAATAGCCCTCCGAGGAACCGCCGCCTTGCAACAGGCCGTGCAACAGCCTGTTTTCGAGTCTGCATCCATGTATTTATGTGGCTCAACAGAAGGCCTATCGCAGCTGTTGGCGGCTTCTTGGAGAACTGTTTGTCTGCGTGTGTGAGAGGAAGCTCTAGAGAGGCCAGCGGGAGGACGGAATCGACGAGTTGGCCAAGTCAACCGGGCAGCAGACTCAACTAGCCAGCTGGGTAGCTACCTAGAATACCTATCGAGGCAGCTGTAATTATGGTTTGACCAGGTCAACGGGGCAGCAGACTCAATTAGCCAGCCATCTCCTACAATACCTGTCAAGGCAGCTGTATTGCTGTCGAGACAATTGTAGTTCCTATAAAGCAGCTGTCATTCTGTCAAGACTTCATTACATCATGTCAGACCTAATTTTTCTCATAGCAAGGCTTGTGGTCCTAGTCCTGTCAGGACCTTTGCCAACCTCATAGAGGCTAGGTAGGTCCAGGGAGCAGCCCTTTCCCGCGTAGGTGGTTTGGTCATAGACCCACTGCCGATAGACACCATTGATTGCTAATAAAACCGCCGAGGAATATCTATCTCACTAACTACTAACTAATAAGTAGAGTATTTACATTTCCTCCCCGCATCTCACCTGCTCACACGCAACAAACGAACGCCCATTCAAGACGCAAAGGAAAATTCGCCTTCACATCTCACCGTCGTCACACTACCGTTGGCTCACTGCTCTCTGGTCCTCAAATCTCTCATCCCCCCTCACCAAAGACTGCACCTATGCTGGGCGCTCGGCACCGCGACATGATTAACCAGATTCCGTCAATTCCCGTCTTGGTCCTTGTTGTTCCTGCTCAGCGTTGCTAACAGTAGCTCGTGGGCGGCTTGGACCCGTCATTGAGAAGCTTTTTCTTATTCTTCTCGTTTGTTACAAAACACAAAAGCTTCGGCAATTTGCCTTGCGTGCTGCAGCCCAATTTCTTGGCAAAGCAGGAGCAACAAGGACGCGGAAGCATTTCCTCGTACACGCCGCCCGACGACTGCGCAACCATGGCGAGAAATATTTTCCCCATCTGGGCGGCGCCCATTGCCTCGACCAACTTTAATGTCGTCACGGCGCTGCTAGGCGGCTTCATTTCGCTCTTTGGATTGGTCTCGTACCTTCTCAAGGAGCATTTTTATCTCTCGGAAGCCCGTAAGTCGGATCTCGATCCTGTCGTCACTCTTTTTTTTTCTTGAGCCAATCGCTCCACTGCCCAGCCCGATCGCCAAGCAGAACGGCCCGAGGCGCACTGCAACAAGGAAGACAAGAAAGGGTGAAGAACGAAACAAGGCTGTAAACTGACAACAATGTGCGAAATTTTAGTGATTGCCATGCTCATAGGCGTCGCCTTTGGTCCCAAAGGTGCCCATTTCATTCGTCCCCACGAGTACGCAGGCTGCCCGCAGAACAACCTCACCGAGACGCAGTGCGAGGCCAATGTTGATGCCATCACCCTCGATTTTTCCCGGCTGGTCCTTGCCGTCCAGCTGGTCCTCGCCGGCGTCCAGCTTCGCAGCAAGTACATGTGGCTCGAGGCCAAGTCGGTCCTGCTCCTCGTCGGCCCGGGCATGGCCATGATGTGGATCGCCACCAGCCTGCTCGTCTGGGGTCTGCTCGGCACGCCAAGCTTCCTCCACGCCCTCGCCGTCGGCGCCTGCGTCACGCCCACCGATCCCGTCCTCTCCGCCGTCATCGTCAAGGGCAAGTTTGCCGACAAGAACATCCCCAAGGAGCTGCAGGATCTCATCGTCGCCGAGTCAGGCACCAACGACGGACTCGGCTACCCGTGGCTGTTCTTTGCGCTCTACCTGATCAAGTACATTGGCGCCGGGGCTGATCCTGCCGACGGCGGCGCAGGCCAGGCCTTTGGTCTGTGGTTTGCGCTGACGTGGGCCTATGTCATCCTGCTGAGCATCGCCTACGGCGCCGTTGTAGGATTGCTCGCCCAGTATCTGCTCCACTGGGCGGAAGACCGTGGCTGGGTCGATCGTGAGAGTTTCCTCGTCTTTGCCATATCCCTCGGTCTCTTTGTTCTCGGCACATGCGGCCTCATTGGAACGGATGACGTCCTGGCCTGTTTCGTCGCAGGCAATGCGTTTACGTGGGACGATTGGTTCAGGGTCGAGACCAAGGACGATTCGCTTCAGCCCACTGTCGATATGCTGCTCAACGTCACAATCTTCCTATGGTACGGTGCCATCATTCCCTGGGACCTCATTGCCCACAATGATTTCACCTCGCTCTCTCGCGTGATCCCGCTCGGTCTTCTTATTCTGCTGCTTCGTCGTCTTCCTTGGATCTACGGCATGCATCACTGGATTCATCAGATTGACAGCCATCAGAATGCCATATTCGTAGGCTTCTTTGGCCCCATTGGCGTATCGGCCATTTTCTACCTCTACATTGCCAATGAATTCATCGACAGGCATTTGAGCGACGACAATGGCGTCCCGCGAGAGGATGTCAAGTACCTCCGCGACACCGTGACTGTTGTGGTCTGGTTCATGGTTGTAGTCAGTGTCGTCGTCCACGGCCTGTCGATCCCGCTTGGAAAGCTGGGCTACCTGGCTCCGCGGACTCTCAGCCGCGCTCTAAGCGGCGATGTCAATGACTCCTCTCCTAATGGAAGACCGGTCTTGGCTGGATTCGGCCGCCGCATCAAGGACGACAATAGCAGCAGACCTGGCCGTAACAGCGGTGTGACGGGTAGCACCTCGCGAGTTCACTCAGCCAGCCGGGCACACTCAGCCAGTCGACCACACTCTGTGCGCGAGCGTCCAAGGGACATTGAAACTGGGTCAGCCCCCAACCTGCTGCAGGATGCCGCTGTTGAGGCCAGGCCCTCGGCCAAACGCGAAATTCGTTTCCCAGACGAAGCCGCTGCTTCCTCCTAAGGCCTGGCAAAAGGAGCCTAAAAAAACTGCTTTGTAAATGCATGAGGCTTGTGAAGGGTGTGTATGAGAGAGGTGGAAGCTGCTCTCCTGTCTTTCTCTTGGTCTGAAATGTCAAAGGGAAACGTGGGCGTCGGCATCTTGATCTGCAATTTGATTTCTTCGGCGATATCATCACATAGAGATGTTGCATTGTTGATTTACTGTTGGGTTTTTTTCTATTGCGAAGCTCGAATGATTGATCATCTGTAGGCATGGCAAACAATTTTTCCTGGCTGGTTATAGTGCAGACGAGCAAGATGATTGTTCAACATTGCATGACGACACTAGGTGTTGTTGAGTTCCAACTAGATCAATTGAACACGCTTTCATGGTGGGTTGACTTGGGAAGTGAATAAAATAGACATTTAGGTCTTGACAGAACCTATAGATGCCAGCCACTATGACTGATGTTCACTTTCCGATACCCGATACGCGGAAGAAGGAGACGAAGGCAAGCCGGATGTGTAAATATCTTCAAGTCAGCTACAATCCTCATTGAAAGCCCGCATGCGTCAATTGATTACGGATCCTACATCGCTGATTTAAAAAAAAAACACTTGAGAATGCGGTATAGACATGAGGGGCGCCGGATATACTTTACAACACTGGTGCCGTGCTGGCACGTCTGAGGAAGACGGGCCGACAAAAAGGTGCAAGGGACGCAAAAGCGCGCCATGCATCCGGCCGCAGTACGTGCTGCAGAGCTGCGCCCTTTTCCCTGCAGAGACTGCAGCAGTATCAGCGAGGCTGGGTTGGTAAACAGAACAAGCCGGCCAAGAGAGCCAGGGACCCCGTTTACGGATCTGCAGGCTTATCTACCCGCCTCGTTTGTGCATGAGGCAGGACACTATCGAACGGACAGCAAGCCGCCTCTACTGGCATACAGTAGTTTGGTGGACCAGGGGCGGCGTCGGCGGCGTCGTCGAGAAGGTGTGAGGGAAATATTGCTTGTCTCCTAATTTGTGTGCCTGGAAGACTCAAACGCCCGCATCAAGGAAGGCTGGGCGGGTTGCAAGGCTTGCCTGCATGGAGCCGCTAAAATGGTAGTTGTATGGAGTCCATCCATGGTGAAGTAGGGGGATGATGGGGACCGCATGGGTTAGGTGTATGGCGGTATGAAATGGAGACGGGCTTGATTAGGGGTCCTGCCATTGGTTACGGCGTGGACTCGAAAGATTGGCGCTGTTTTTGGCGCATGGCTGGTTCTGTGCGCTGTATCCATACTTGCCGTGCCTCTTGTCATATACGTAAAAGTAAAAAAAAATGTGACGATGCTTAAAGACGACGAGGCAGGGGACCACGCGCCGCCTTGAATCAGCTTGGTGTTTGCACTAGGACGTAGGCGAGCGCACAGGGTTCACGCCCAGATTGCGAATGAAGCGGTCTTGGAACGATTGGTGTTTACTGGTACGTCGTAGCGAGGTCAATTGGTGTGTCCCAGTCTCCCTACCGCCGAGTTTCGGAAGAGAATAGCTTTGAACGGATATATTTTTATCATGCCATGCAAGATGCACGGTACCTGTACCACGTACCGTGGAGCGTGGTTGCGACATAAGGACATGACGTATATATTTATCTGCATGCTCCTACGTTAGCAGTTGGCAGCGGTGGCACAGGTACCTAGCTCAGGTCTCTAGGTAGCAGTCTTGGCTGCACCGTCGACCGCTAACAGCACCTAGCTTATTAGGTAAGGTAGCTTGTTAGCGGCAGAAACACCTGCAAAACACACATGTACCTTTCGCACCAGACAGTGGCCCGCCCAAGTGTGTGCGCCCAGCCAGTCACAGACGTTCAGAAATCCGTTGAGAAAGACGCGTCCTGCGACACGAGGCTCAAGAGTCCTCTACTGAGTTAACCTCGGAGGCATCTGATTGCTTCAAAGGACAGGCTGTCTTTATGCACAAGGGGGAGAGGGGGGTGGACAGCTTGCGCAAGTTTGGGCTGGCTCGTGACAAGAAAACCGACGTAGTCGATGTGCCTGGAAGTCTTGCTTAACCTTTTTCCATCAGGAACCATCCCCAACAATTAAACCAGAAAAAGAAGCCAGCCCAGGCGAGTGCCATGACGAGACTGGCTGGACCGGGAAAAGCGGGGTGCTCGAGGCGACTTGTCAGTGAGGTACCCAGACCGCTGGTCGGGCATGGACCGTGAAGGTCCGTCTTCAGCATGTGGAGACCATCATGTGCCAGAGTCATGTTCAGTTAGTGGTAATTGGCTAGGGCAAGGCATGTGGAGGCCTTTCCGCCACAGGAACACTGTGCTCTGCACCGTGCCTGTGCATACAAGAAAAAGGATCACGTACAGTGTGAGCAGTGCGCGCCACTACAGCGATTCGGTCTGTTGCAGTAATCAGCCCGATACCTTCATCTCAAGTACCTTTTCCCAACTTTGCCCAGCTTCCTGCCGACCCGCTCTTTGACTGTAGCCTGCAGCACCCTGGAGCGCCACGCTCAGTGTGTCTGCTAAAAATTCGTCTCGTCCGCCACTTCTCCAGCAATAACCAGCGGCGATACAGGGCTTTCTAGCGCTTCTGTAGAGCTTTCCCCAGGCACCTCACCCTCGCACGCCCAGTACTGTTACTGCCTGCACCACGCGCTGCAGTGGCTGGCAACCAAACCTCTGGCGGTCCACCGTCTGCAGCTGCGCCAGCACTGCCTTGCAATAGTGCGCCGCCCAGCAAATCCCACTAGACACCCTCGCTTCTGCGCTCCAACGGGCCCTCCAAAGGCCTCTCTCTCTCTCTCGTGGCCGATTCTCCTTCTCGTCACTTCTCTCACCCAACAATCAACGGCGTCAACCACGATCCCCTCCCTCGACCTCGTCAACCACGCCGCAACTCCTCCCTTGTCCAGAGGTGACTTGGTACATTCCGGTGGGCCCGGTACAGTCGCTTGCGCACCCGGATCCCGGTCCTTGGCTGCCCTGCCTGGCTACGCTTTTTTAAACCTGGCTGGCCTTGTCAATTTTGCTACAGACAATTATTCCACGACACCCGCCCCTGACTCTCCTCTTGCGCCTCCAGACACGCCGATACGCCAGCTGGAAAAGTCGTTCGCTGTCGTCGGTGTGAGGATGCTTCCATCGATATCTATATCCTCCTCGAAATTTACCTAGTCTGCCGCGTTCCATTTCGCTATCGGTGCATCGACACCGGACTGTCTAACGCACTCCCCTCACTAATATCGGACCCCTGTGTCTCGCCCGACCATCTGGCCGACACCGCCGCCAGATCAATTTTTTCCACGTCTCTCCGACCGTTCACTACAGCGCCACCCCGAGCCATTGCGAATCCACGACAGCACAAAGTCAATTTCAACAATTCCCCGCGTGCAGCGGATACGCACCGCCGCCGCTCACGCTCTCCCGGTCATGCCATCGGCTGGTGGTCCTGGCGCCGGCAGCCCTCTGATTGCGGGAGTGCTCACGACCACTGGCGAATTTCACGACTTTTCAGACGATGATCTTGGAGGCTCCAACCTCTTTGACTTTTCCAACAGCCCCGATACACTCCAGAGCCTCGACGCCATCAGCAGCTCCAAGGATCAAAACGCCTTTCTCAACCCCCAGCAGCTGGCCGTCGGGCCCTTTCCCGACTCGCCAAACGGCTCTTCCCAGGACTCGTCCTCCGAGTCTGCTGAGCCCTCCAAGCGCACCGCCAGTTCCACCCCCGCAAAGACGCCCGCTACCTCGGCTGGTGATGCCAGTATGGACGACGACAGCTCGCATATGAACATGCGTTGGGGGAATACCGACCTAGCACATTTCGATGATGACAATAACACCTTCAGTTTCGGCGCCGTCACTGGTCAGACTGGCGGCAACGACTTCTATAGCTTCACGGAACAAGATGACAGCTTCATGGACCAGTCTTTCGACTTCGACAGCGCATCTGCCAGCCCCGATGCTCTCTCTACAGGCCCCGTAGCGATGGCTTCACCCGGCATGCCTACTATCAAATCGGCAAGTCCCAATAAGAATCATAAATTCCCCTCGAAGCCGAAACCTCAAGCCCACAAGAAGAGGCTATCGGTAAGTCCCCACGGCCGCCGAATATCATTAGTAGGTTGCTAACAAGTCTATAGACACACTCCGTAGCATCCTCACAAAATGGTATCAAGCGATCACTCTCTCGAGAAGTCTCGCCCATGTCCACTCTGGTTGCCAGCCACAACTCTTCCCCCGCTACCGCCTTTATGAACTCACCACCAGCCAATGTCAAGGCCGAGTTCTTCCAGATAATGGGCCAGGGTGGTATGTGGCCTACCCAGACTGATGCGCAAGCTGCCGCGACCTCGGACGGTGTGCCATCGCCCGCCGCGTTTGCACCAAACAGCATGGTTCAAGCTAGACAAATGGCTCAGCACATTGCCAAGTTCAACACGGCTCCGTTCAACTTTACTGGCTACGAGCTTCGAATTTTGCCCACGCCACTAAAGTCCCGAGTCGAGACGCAGATTCCTATCAAGATGACGCTCTCCCCGCTACCCCCCGGTGTGACCAAGCTCCACCTTCCTGCGCATACGATATCTAAGCCAAAGCTCCTGGCAAAGCCGACACCAGAGCCGTCTCCAGATACACTTGTGCTACATGTCAGCTTGGTCTGTACCAGTGCAATGGAGCACCCTGAATGGAAAAAGAAGGCTCTCGAGAGAGCTAGAACACAACCACAGGGCAGCCTCCCCGACCTGGATGACGAAGAGAACGCTCCGCAAAATGGTGGAGAGGTTCGTATATGTGCTGGCTGTATTACTCGAGAACGAAAGAGGGCGGCCAGAAAAAAGATCAAGAAGCCTGACGAGGAAAAGGTTTGGAGCCAAGACGAAGAACGTCGTGTCATTGTCTTCAATACACAAGAAGTCAAAGAGTGGCAACCCATGAGTGGCATGTTGGATTCCAACGGACGGCCGGAAACCGTTGTATCAAATCGCACCATGCAGGTGGATGCGCCCATGCGTATTGCCTGCTATTGCCGCCACCAGGGAGAGAAGATGGGTTTCAACGTCATCTTCACCATCAAGGATCACCAAGACCGTGTGATTGCTCAAGCCATGTCCAACCCAATCATGATTACTGATGACCATAAGACACATCCCATGGCCCAACTTACTGCACAGCCTCCCATGTCCGAAACAGTCAGCTCCTCATCAAATCCCCTCACCTCTACTTCAAGCACCGATGTCAATGGCATGATGGTAGGCATGCCAAACGGCAATTTCAGAATGTCGCAGGCGGGCAGCGACGTATCTTCTATGCAGAATGGCTACACAAGCTCCAACTCGGGCAAGACGACGCCAACTATGAGTACAGCAACCGCACCGGCCCGTCCACACTCGAGACCGGGCTCGCCAACCCAGGGACACCCCGTTTCAAAGAGAAGAAAGGCCAGCAACTCTCGCGTACCAAATGGTTTAGAAATGACCCGACTGGACACTTCGCCACAGCCCGCACAATCCACTGCCAGCCAAAGATCGAGCGCCACTTCGCCATTTAGTCCGCCTTCTGCTTTCCAACAAGCTGAACACCTCTTCGGTGTACAAAACGGCCAGCTACCTTTTACCAATGGTCCTCCTACTCCCAACAGCAACAACGATCAGACTTCCTTCTTCGCCAATAATCGCTCTGCTAGCATGGACAACCTTGCCATGGCAAACATGTACTCGGCTCCCGCCTCGAGCCACGCAAGCCGTGCTCCCAGCCCCAACGGCCTTCGGAACAGCGCTCAGCAGAACCAATTCGCTGCGCTAGCCAACAGTCTCTTTGCTCCTGTTGCTGCGCCTCGTGCCGCACCGATCATTCACAAGATCATTCCTAATGAAGGCCCTAAGATTGGCGGCATCGAAGTCACTGTCCTCGGGGCTGCGTTCTTCCAAGGCCTCGAGGTTTGGTTTGGCGATCAGCGAGCTACTACCACCACGTTCTGGGGCGAATCGTCTCTTGTTTGCTTGCTGCCTCCTTCACCCGTTTCCGGAACTGTACCGGTGACGTTTAAGCTGCAGGGTGTCTCACCTCAAAACTTCCCCATGGCCAAGCAGCCACCGACATTTAAATATGTCGACGATAACGAAGACAAGCTCATCAGAACAGCTCTTTCTGTTCTGGGGCAAAAGATGTCAGGTCAGATGGTTGATGTGAGCGACCTCGCACGACGAATTCTCAACGACGGAAGCAGCTCTGGTGGCTGGACTGGCGGCGCTTCTGGCGGTCCTTCGGGCAACGGCCCTCAATTTAACCACGCCTCACATGAGCATCTCGAGTCACAGTTGCTCAAGGTCCTGGATCTGATTGATTTGGACGACAGCGCGCATAGAACTAAACTTGACCTGAGAAGATCTACCGGCCACACTATGCTTCATCTTGCTTGCTCTCTCGGCTACCATCGCTTTGTTGCTGCCCTGCTTGCCCGCGGCGCCAACCCTGATGCTCGCGACAAGGGAGGATTCACCGCTTTGCACATGGCTTCTATCCAGAGCCACTCGGAAATTGTTCGACGACTTATTATCGGCGGTGCCGACCCGACCATCCGCAGCTTGTCTGGTCTCACTGCCGCTGATGTTGCACAGTCTCGCGCAGTCGTTCGTGCTACTCGCCACTCTGAGCGCCACGCTCGCTCGCGAAGCAGCGGCGGATCCATTCACAGCCGCACCAGCAGCTCGGCGTCTGTCAGGTCTCTGTGGGAGCCTCTGACCCGAGCAAACACTCACGATGGGCCGATTTCCATTGCCTCGGGCGAAGAGAGCCCCGAGTATACTTCAGGTGACTTTGAGGATGAAGACCCCGATGAGAACAGTTATCTCAGCATGAGACGCGCTAGTGAAATTAATGCCGGCAAGGACAATGCAGACACCACTATTGACGCTGATGCGACTGACGATTCGGCGCCGACAGCCATGGCCGCTGCACTGAAGGATCAGTTCCAGCAACAATTGCAGCTTCTTCAGCAGACCATGGCTATGCATTTCCAGAACCTAGCACATATTCCGCAACTACCACAAATGCCTGGTATGCCTATGCTACCAGACTACCAGGGCTATTTCCAGCGCATGCAGCAGTACGTACCCGGCATGTCGGGCACGAGACCTGGCTCTGCTGGTGAGAACTCGCCAAAGGTGGACAGCAGATGGTGGGACCTGTCATCTTACGTGGGAGGCACTGCAGCCGCCCCCGCTCCACCCCCGGCATACGAAGATATTTTCCCCGCCAAAGATGTCGAGGAGAAGCAGCGCGCTGCAGCAGAGGCTGCTTGTGAAGCCGAGGCCGACATGAAGTGCTCCGCGCTGTACGACCAGCCAAAGACGAGGCTGAAGAAGAGGTCCACCAGAAGCAAGCCTGCAGCAGCCATCATGACTGCCGAGAGCTCCGAGACGGAAATTCCCAGTGTTCTCAAGATTGGCCGCAAGAATGCGATTACAAAGGAACAGCAGGATCAATTCCTGCGGGCCAGGGAGCAGAAGTTGAAGCGACTCAGCAACGATCGCAAGCTCTTCTTTGTCTGGATCCCCCTGCTGGTGATTATGATCTGTGCGATGCTTTACAGCTACTTTCCGAGACTGTTCCCGTTCCTCTTCGAGTCGGCCAAGGCCGTGATTCAGGTGGGACACGCCCGCGCCACCCGCTACATGCAGAACAGACAAGAGCGTGTCGTGCCGGCATGACGGAGTTGACATGTGTACTCTCTTGTTGCAGCAAGGGGCGTTGAAAGATGTGACTTGTTGCTATATGATTTTTATTCACTTTGAATGGTCGAACCAAAGGCGCTTGCTTCATTGCCAGTTATATGCGTGGGTGTTGGGACTGTTTCATGTATTATTTTTTATTGCCACGAAACGCGCTTGGCTTGGTGGGAAGGATCCAATTCTCATTGATTACGCTGATACAGAGGGTTTTGTTTTTTTCTTTTTTTTTTCTTCCGTCGGCTTCTTGGTTTTTCTTTTCACACAGCCGACTTGTCACGGTCAAGGGATATGGGACAAGAACGTTTTGAGAGGTCTTGTGGGACATGCTTTTTTATTCTCCAAGTTGCTCTTTGCAAACTGTTCATCTTTATTGCGGGATTGTCATCCTTGCCATCGTTCTCTCTCTCCCTCCCTCTCTCATTACTAGGTAGATATGTACAAATTCCAGCATCGAACACGATGCTGTTTGTTACCTCAACTTGCCACATGAGAACCACCCACTCGAACAAGTGTAGTATGGCCGGGGTTCATTTAGTTATCAGTGCCAGTCGTCATGTCCTCCTTGTTTGCAAATAAGCGCATTCATTATATACGTCATCATAAAATTCGTTACCAGAAAATTCCCTCTTCGTAAAACACAACTCGGAAATCGGATGGATAATTCCCTCCCTCCTTTCACGCCATAAATCCCCCCCTAGACTCTTGTGTCTACGACACGAAACTCTTTCAACGCACTCGAAGTCCTCTCCACGGTCCGTTGTTCTGCCTGTCCTCTCCATACGTAAACTTGACCGGGATGGCGGGCACGCTGGGGATGCCGCGGCCCTCGTCTGGCACCACGCGCATCGAGCGGCTCGCCTCGGCGGCGCGTCCACGGAGCACGCGCGCGCTACCGCCGCCGTCACTAACGTGGCGCGGGCGCGAGACGGCCCTGGCGTACTGCTGCTGGTGGTGGTGGTCCTGGTACTTGGTGGCGTGCGGGCGGCGCTTCTGCAGCTTGTTGGTGGCGGGAGGGGTCATCATGGTGTGCGAGGTGGAGAGGCTGCGGCGCGAGGTGGACGCGGAGCGAATCTTGGGGAGGAAGAGGCTCTCGCGGGAGATGCTGCGGCGGAGACGCTTCCTGTCGTGCACGGTGTTGGGGTGCGGAGGGGCCTGATTCTCCTTGTCGAAGACGCGCGCGTCGTCCTCGTCGTCGACTTCGTGCATGCTTTCGTCCTCGTCGTCAGAGTCGTTGATGGCCGCGCGCTTGGTGCCGCGCGAGGACACGCTCGTGGGCGACTGCACCGCTGACCGTTCCTGGGTCGTGTATGATGGCGAGGCCAGCGGCCACTGCGGGGGCGGCGAGCGGGGGCGGGCAGTCGCGGGCCGCATGTGCGTGGACTGTGGTGATGATGATGATGCGGGCAGACTGGCGCCTGGCGCCGGGAAGGGTTGTGCTGGTGGCGGCGGTGGTCGAGCGAGACCCTGTCGGCTGGAGTGGATGGCGTGCGCCTGGAAGAAGCCGCCCGCCATGAGCTGCTGGTAGCTGGCGAGAACCTCGTCGCGGGACGGCCGCGCGGACTGGAAGCCCGTAAACTGGAAATCGGCGGCCGTCGCCGGCAAAGGGGCCGGGGACGGAATGTCCATCGGGGCCGCCGCTGAAGGGGCGAGCTTGCTACGCGTGCGCGAGGCCGGAGGGCCGTCGCGCTCCGCGGGGTCTGTGAAGATGGGTATGTGCTCTGCCGTTGTCGTCGTCACGGCCGTTGTCGTCTTGGCTGCGGAGATGGTCGCGGCCGGCGTCCTGCTCGAGCCGGTGTGGCCAGCATCGTCTCTGCGCAGACGCAGCTTGTCGCGCACGCCCTCCCAGACCTGTCCAAAGAGCCTGCTGCCCGTCTTGCGGGACCACGTTTGGGAGAAGCCGCCGCCGCTGCTGCTGCTACCAGTATCCTGGCTCGCTCGGGGATTGCTGCCGCTGCTGCTGCCGCCGCCGCCGCCGCCGCCGCTACTGCTAGCAGGGAGAGGCACGGGCTGCTCGAGGGCGGCCAGGGCCTCGGGGCCGAGGAACTGGACGGGCGGCGCGGCGGAGGCGCGGTCGTTCATGGAGCCCTCGCAGAAGCGGCTGCGACTCTGGAGGGCGGCGATGGAAGGGTTCTTGAAAGCGCTCATCTTTAAACTTCGACGGCTGGGAAGCCCGACTTGTGAGTATGGTGTCAAAGCACCGTGGGTTCTTGTTTGCTGATGCGTAGCAAGATGTGATCGCCAAAGTGTATGCGTGAATGCGATCAAACGGGGGCGTCACAGCGTAGGAAGTATAAAACGAATACAGCGCTGAAAGAAGATGAAGAACGTGGAAGAGGCAAAAAAGACAAGGCTGGTGGAAATCTCTGAATTTGTTATTAGGTTCTCATTCCAATTTCTCTTGGTCTGACGTGGTTTGCCATTGTTCGAGCTGCGCAGAATTGTGGTGAAGGCGGCGAGGCATGTAGTTGGACCAGGGTCCATTGTTGACTTGGCAGCGTGGGCTGCTCACCACGGCAACCATGCTTGGGGGGGGGGGGGGTCTTTGCGTGGCGAGACAGTGTACGAGTTTAGCAGCGTACGAGTGTTACCAGTATACTGCGTATGATGCTGTGAAATAGTAAATGTGTTTTGGGCATGATGAACCAAGACTTAATCGCCACTCACATAGTTTCGGAGGGACTTGATCTGGACTTTTGTTTTATTCCATCCATGTGCTTTCGGGCAGTTGCTGTACGTAACGGCGCTTTGCGGGCCAGTTTCGCGGGGCATCTCACACCGGATCATTGCATATCGTGCCACTGGGATGCAAGACCGTACGAATCTAGTAATGCGTGGTCAAACAAAGTGATTGCCGCATGTTTACAATTCACGACTTGCTAGCCGAGACTCCCAAGGCTCATCTAGCACTCTGACTGCAACCTGTCTTTTTCGTGGGCATGTCATTTTGATGTGCCATCTGGCAGCCTAGCACGCACCCGTTTGCCAACTCGACTTATAAACCAGTGCAGTTGCATCAACATCCATCGTAGCAGCTACCTCGGCAATGCGCAACCATATTCGCCAGTTTTCATCTCAACGAGGTCACACTCCTTGATCCGGCAACCGTCTTCTCAATTGCTACCTACCTATCTGGCACACCAAGCTTCAACCCCCGTCGTCATCATGCCGCAGCCCGCCAACCTCACCATCCACCTCCTCTGCATGCACGACAAGGACCGCGACGCCTACCTGCGCGCCGCCGCCCTCGCCGGCCCCCCTCCCTTTGCCGCCGTCACCATCCACGGCGGCGCCCTCTCCCAGCTCCCCGCCTCCGTGCGCCTCGACGCCATCGTCTCCCCCGCCAACTCGTACGGCCGCCTCGACGGCGCCTTTGACGACGCCATCTCGCGCGCGCTCGCCCCGGCCGACGACTACCTCGCCCTGACCCGCGCCGCGCAGGCCGTCCTCTACCGGCAGCACCGCGGCTGGGCCATCCCGGGCTCCTGCACGGCCGTGCCCGTCCCGCCGGCCTTTGCGCCGCGCTCGCGCAACGTCTGGGGCGTGCGCCACCTGCTCCTTTGCCCGACGATGCGCGTCCCCGAGGACGTCACCTGGGACAAGGAGGTCGTGTACCAGTGCGTCTGGAGCATGCTGCGCGCGGTGGAAAAGCACAATGAAATGGCGGCGGCAGGGGATCGGATCAAGGCGCTCCTCATGACGCCGCTGGCGACGGGCGTCGGCCGCGTCAGCGAGCACGTCTGGGCGGCGCAGCTGCTGCTGGCTCTGCGGCACTTTGACTTGGCCGTCAGGAACCCGGACGAGTTTGCCGCGCTCGATGTGGACAGAATCTTGACGCTGGATGGCGAGATTCAAGAAACCTGCAGCAGGAACCTACAGTATGATGAGCCGCAGCCAAAAGCAGCTGCTTCGCCCGTTGCAGCAAAGCAGCAAACGGAGAAGGGAAAAGATGTATCAGAAACTACGCCGGCAGATGCTTGAAGTACTTTGAGGTACAATGAGTTTTGCTCCCGGATTTTACAAGCCTTTGATCGAAAATCATTCAAATCATTCATATATAGACAATACAAGACCTTTCACTTTCCCTGCCTTTCGCCATCGGCCCGAGCAACGTTATCCTCGTGCGTGTGTAAGCCGCCCTTTGCGATGAATTCAACCACGTATCCTCATAGTAACGCTTTGTACTGCACGGTGTTGGCAGCGGCGCATCGGCTGGCGAGCGTGTGCAGCTTCGACAAGGGTGCTCATTGCTGGATTAGGTTGCGCTGGTGCGGGTGGGCACACCCCGGGTTCGATTGGCAAAGACGGGCAGCCGCGTCTGCAAGTGTGACAGCATTCAACGAGCTGGAAAGTTATATAACCGCTTTTACAAATAGCAGCTTCTTCGAATTGCTAGTTGACACTTGACGTACATGTAAAGCGACGGGTGCGAAAGGTCCTACAACGGAATGTGCTGCACAGTTTTTCATCCTCTTTGTTTGAAATTGAGATGAAGGGAAATAAGTGTGTATATAAAAATTGCGTCCGCAAGGAGCAGTAGTAAAGTCTCTTGTGAGTAATAGCAAGAACAGAAAGACCCCAGTTTACCCAAAACCAAAACCCATATCGTAAAGAAAAATGTGACCGATATGCCAAGAAACCTTTCCAATCTTTCATTCGACGCGAAACCCCATTATCAAAAGTGTCATGCCAGAAAATCAAGTAAGATGGCCCTGCTGTGTCCAAGCATTTAAAATCTCTCGCATTTTCCTATACAGGAGCAAATGCATTAAAGCGCGGTGTGCAGAAGAAACATTGCTTCAGACTGTGGCCGTGCTCTTCTCTGTCGTTCTTGAATGCCGTAAGGTGTTGAAACGAATAGTGAGATGTAACCACCAAAGAAACGCCGTGTCCCAGTGACAAGAGAAGAAGGATCCGCCGGTAAAGAGTGGCTGCGGCTTCATACTGAGCCGTGAAGGTGAGAATAATATCGTTTCGTCAAGTCGCTGGATAGAGCGCCAAACACCCAAAAGCAGTAGAATAGAAAAAAGTGCAAGTGTTCCCGTCCAATACCCGCGTTCGCTGTTACATGGCGCCAATGAAAAATGGAGCGTGTGCTCGATAAAGCGCGACGCATAGTCGGAAACGGAATTCTGGTTACTCGTGTGTGAAATCGAAGTAAATGTGAAGTAATACAGCCCAGAAACACGTTGAAATTCTGAGCAAAGGTCGCGTTTAGTGGTAAGAATTGAAACGGACATAGCCAATGTTGCCGTCAGCTCTCGAATACATGCATTGGTCAGGCTCGGGATAGAGACGTGACGGGTTGTGTCTGTGATGCATATCGACTTGGCGCTGGCGGTTGTGTAATGGGTCCGTTGCCTGGTGAAAGACCAAGTCGTGTTTGCGCTTTCCGCCGGTAGGGATATCTGGCAGGCAGGGAGGCGCCTCTGTCTCGGCTTCGATGGGTGGAAGAGGCGACATGAGCGAAGCAATCTTGAGTGGTGCATGAGAGGTCGTCGGCTGAGGAAGCAGAGGTCGGCGAGGGTGAGGGTGATAGGTTGATATGGGCGTGTGAGGAGAAACGTATGAGCTGCGTCTGGAATGATGATCACCAGATGAGAAGGACGAAGGCGAGGGCGGCACATGGCTGAGGCTCGGTCTCGGCTCGTATACCTCTGGTCTGATGGAAAGCGCGGGCGACGGGCAGGGCCGAGGCGCCGAAGAATGGCTGTGGGAACGGTCCGGCTCCGGATACGACGCCTTGTTGGCATGCTGCAACCCAGTCTGATTGTGAGAACGGTCCGGCTCCGCGTACGGTGTCTTTTCGGCATGCTGCTGTCCAGTCGAGGGTGGCATGTGGCTCGAATAGGGTCGCGGCGCAATGGGGTGATGTAGAGGAGGAGGTGCGCGAGCTTGCAGTGGTGCGTCGCTGCCAAAGGAAAGGTGACGGGCCGGGGAACCATTGTGTTCGTAGACAGGCGGCTGCGAAGCGTAGGAGGCGTGAGAGTCGGCAACAAAGGGACGCTGCTGAGAGTCGACTTGATACTGAGGGCGCTGCTCGCTCGAGTTGCTGAGAGATCTGTCACGAGGGGCGGGGGCGGTATGGATGGGACGAGGTGCGGGTTTGCGGTAGGCTTCCTCTCTACCGTCTTGGGTAGAAGCGCCCTTGGAATCGCGCTTTCTCATGCGAACATCGCGGCGGATGCGAACTCGGCAGCCTTGGTCGGCGACAATCTTGCTGAGAGTGGTGCTCTCCATGAGGCCAGGAAACTTCTTGGCGCTAAAGACATTGAAGGGAAGCGTCTTGATTTCCATGCGCCAGTCAACGCCTGGGGGCATGTCAGTAGCGGGTTCGAGATCAAAGTCCTTTTCCTCCTTGGTTGTCTCGAAGAGGCTGAAAGAGAGACAGAAGTAACCTTCGTGGCGGACAGACAGATCGGGGAAGATGAAATAGCCAGCCTCATGGGGTCTGTCAAGATAGGCCATGCCCGAGGCAGGAACACCTGTGAGAATGGGAGGGTTGAGGGTGGCGGGAGTCTGGACACGGCCGTGTGCCATGGGACGGGCCTGTTCGAGGCTGGCGTAGAGGAAGAAGTTGGCATTGTAGTCAAACGTAATGTCTTTGCCTTCTTCAACGGAAGGACCCTCGAGAATGCGAAGCTCGACGACGGGCGGAGGATCCACGGGACGGCGGTCGCTGTTGGCTTTCATGCCAGCACCACATGCTCGAGCGCGCTCAGGCTGCTGGAGAACTTTCAACTGGTACCAGAGGCTGCGGTTCTCTCTTGTGATGCGATGTATGCGCTGGATGTTGTCGTTGGACGCAAGGGTCGACGACTTTGAGGCGGCGGACGCCATGGCGAGGAGATGTGAAGAGGAGTGAGATCAAGGCCGTTGAAAGGGCCCGGTTACGGGCTTGGTACGAGTTAGCGATGGAGTCGAGGTTACAAAGAAAACGAGATGGAGATGGGTCGCAGGGGAATGGTGATTTGAGGCGTTGGAAATCGCGTGGCGTGGCGCAGACAAAGGTCTCTTGGGATATATACAGAGACAAGAGGCTGTAGTTCAACGCATACCTTGCGACGTACTGAGCGGCGCAGTAGATGATTGGTATTGCGAAGCGCAAGCTCGAGGCACCAACCGAAAGATGCAAAAAGGAAATCGAACCGAGTCGGAGAGCAGTAGCGGCGAGACAAGCACGACGGACGACGAGGCGTGGGATCCAGAGATGAAAAGCAGGAAAAGCAAAAACGCAGATATACGAGCCAAGGAAGGGGGTAGGAGGAGAAGAGAAGTGCGGTGATGGACGGGCGCCGTGTCGGAAAAGGTGACGACGGGGAGACGCAGAGGCCAAGGCGAGGAGGAGAGGCGTTGAGCGAAGGATGGGTGAGGATGGAGAGGTGTCTTGGGGAAGTGTGGCAGAGAAGTAGCAACTAGACTGGTGAATAGCGTGCAGGAGAGAGAGCGACAGAGTGTGGGTGTGTGTGTGTGGTGAGGGCGAGGGCGAGAGTTGAGTGGGAGAGACGAGAGACAGCGTGAGACTGGGAGACCGTGGCAGCGTGGTACCTGGGGTGGTTTGGGTGGTACAGGCGTCGGATAGGTGGTGTCGAGCCAGCCGAGGACGAGCAGGCACTGGCAGCGGGCCAGGCAGGACAAGGACGGTTCGACAGTTGGTCTATCAGTATCCTAGACCAGCTTGAGGCGCTTATTCGAAATCTCCTAGGCACCAGGTAGGAAGCTACGAGGACTGCGAGTCGAGGTATACAGTTGGTGAAGAAGGACAAAAATCTTAGTACCTAGGCGGTTGACGGTGGCTGTGAGGGCAGTGCTGGCAGCGCCCCAGAGCGTCGGGATTCCCAGCGCACTGGACAGGGCGATTGGGCGATTTGGAGGGGGAAGAGCAAGCAGGGGAGGGGGGGCCCGAGAGTCTGGAAAGTGGGCAGGGGGGGGGGCCATTCAGACTCACCACCCACTCAAACTACCAGTACCAGTACTTGCAACCAGCAGAATTCTTTTCAGCCTAGTCTCCTTTTTCAAGTGGAGCCACAGCTGAGCGGGCCCACACCACCCTCGAACATGGGTGCCCGGTCCCCCAGTGGATCATGCTTGGGACGGGTATCGCCTGAGCAGGACGCTAACAGCAAGCTGTGGGGGCAGCACATCCTCTGGACGACGCAGCTGAACGGGTGCGACACGGCACAACCACAGGGGCCCCTCCCACTGTAATCTACCAGTATCCATGATGATGAGGTGCAACATGACAGTTCGCGGCATCACTTCCTGGCTCCGGGCTGCGTCATGCCGGCGGCACAAAGGACCCTTTTTCTCTCGGCATATTCCTCGCCAATTAATCATGCAACATTCTTTTGCTCTTCAACTTTCCGTTCAGCGAGTGATCTCAAATGCTCCAAGTCCTTCTCAAATGCCTCCCCCTGCCAATAGTGCCCCGGAGACACATGCCCTCTTGGTCGTAGCTTACTTTTCCCACACCCAGGGACCCCCTTGCCCTCTGGCCGCCCGTTGTCTCAATGTCGGGCGCCGCCAAACTCGAAAAAAGCCTCGATGAGATGCAGTGGCGCCAGCAGGGGATCGCCTCAAGAAATGAATTCTCCATTTGCATATTATACCTGCAGTTCATTTATTTATGCCACATTCGCGCCTGCCTTGGCATGGCGTGGCTTTTGTTTGCTGCCACCTGCAGCAGGCTTGCAGTAGGCCGCGCAGCGCTACCTGGCTGCTGGGACGTTTCCATTTACAGAGTGCTCAGCACCCAGCAGCCTGGCTCATGCCACCCACCACACCACCACGGCGCACATGCTCCTGTGCCGCTACTGCAGTGCGCCGCCAGCAGATTGAGTTGAGTTCCCCCAAGAACCAGTCCGCTGGGCCGGCACTCATGACGGCAGAGTAATTTGCCCGCTTTGTTGTTTGCTCTCGCTTAGCAGCCCACACTGATACGGGACGCTGGGCAAACAGAACGGCACAGCATGGCGCACAGCATAGACAGGAAAAAAGGCCCCCAAGTCGATGATAGTTTTTGACTACCAGTGAACAGGCAGGCCAGGAGATGAACAGGTTCGTCCAAAAGAAGAAAAAAATAAAGAAGATCCGACCATTTTAGCCCAGCCAGTCCCAGCTCTAGCAGTCTATGTTTTAGTGCCGTACGAGACACCTTCCTCCCCGGCTCCGGCCAAATCGGCAAAAACGCATCCTGGAAATGCCATTAAGCAATAGCACGGACCCTGTGCATTCCGCGCTGCCCCAGCTATCCGTACCCATGTGCCATTGCCATGCTCAGCGGTTGCTTGTCTTGTGTGAAGAAAAAGAAAGTCAAATACCCAGTAAAATGGGCTTTTGCTTCTTCTCTTGCTCGAGGCTGGAATGCGCCATGCCACATGTAGTCTGGCCTGTCTCCGTTGACTCGTGGCCAAAGTCTACTCAATGCCAAAGTGCGGCCACAGTTCCGCTCTGCGACAGATCCGCTAGCTCTACACTTTTTATGCAGGTTGGCCAGCTAGCATGCACGCACTATGTATGCACCGAGTGTGCACAATGCTTCCCACTTTTGACTGGTCGAAAACAGCGACAAACAAAGGTTCAAAAAGCAAAGAGGCAAGAAGCCACAAGCCACACAAGTCGTCAGACGCATCGCCACGCATGCACGCAGGCAGCAGGCAGAGAACAATCTCACTCTCTTGACTCTCCAATGAACTAACCAGGGATCTCGCCATGTCGATCACTGTCCTCTTCCGTCGATAGTGGACACACAGAAACCATTCTCCCGAACTAGCAGCATCTAGCCGACGGGCCATCAGTCAACGAGCAGCCAGTTGATCGTCTTCACCACAGTCTCCGCCACGGGCCATGCTCGCTGCTAGCAACTGACTAGCTTCACTAGCCTGCCCTCTCTCGATAGTCTCTCGCTCTCTCCCGCCCTTCCACGAATGAGGCAGCGCTGGGCACAAGCACCGTTGCAACGCTAACAGTGATAGTGCCAGTCGGTGGCTGGATCGTCTCGTCAGCGGATGCAAGGCCTCTCAACCAATCCACGTCTGACTCGTCTGTCAAAGCAGGTTTTGACACGAGTGACATTGTTTGCCCAACCGGATGGACCGCTCATGCTCAACCACCCACGCCCCGATTCAAGTATGCGAGGCTGCGCAGCGCACAACGTTGCAGCGACGCCTTCTACAAGCCCACCAGGGCTTCAACTAGCGCTGACCAGACAAACCAGAAAGGAGATGATGCACTCCGTCCATCAACCGCGACTCATCTATTGAGCTGCAGGCACCGATTGCGCATCATGACGACCGCATTGTGCCGTGCCACCGAAACGGGGCGCGTGGCCCGACCAAGATGATTTCACAAAGTTGAGTGTTTTATAATAACGAAACTCGTACTGTTTGTCAATCATTCAACACGAAACCAAAAATGGCTGAGGAGCGAACAATGGCACTCCAAAATTACCTTGTACTCGTGTTGCCGCCTTGTGAGCTCCATTTCAGGGCCTTTTCTTTCACGGCGGCCCAGCTGCTATCCTATGGGAGGCGTGTCCACCATGAACCAGCACAAACAGATACGGATACATACCCATCAGTCACATCGCCCCGGGCACACGACTCCATATTGAACGGTATCCGTGCATGTTTGGCAGGCATCAGCAACACCTGAGCTAGTCTTTGACTCAAACTAACTAGTGCCAGTGTAATAGATAGCCGCCTGATCATAAGTTACACAGTAGCGGCTTGACCTTCAGAATGAAACTACCGAACCAGACTGGTACATGCGCAGAGGGCGCGCTCGCCCAAGTATGCCATGGCTGTTCAACCGCGTGGTTGGTTGTCACGCTACTTCGATGATGCTGGCTGCAGGCGCCAATCTTTCGTACGCTGCCAACCACCAGCCAAGTTTCGACAATGAAGAGACACTTCATGCATGTACAGGGCTCATCGAGCTCATCAACAGCAAACAAATGAAGGACCCTACAACCACAGTACAGCGTTCCGACTGGGCGTCACAGCCTGCACCGGACTCGCACTCGCCATTGCATTTTGTCAATAACTCAGCCAGGGAACTCAACACTGTCCACCGACTGACTGGCTTGGCCCAACTCTTTTCAGGCCTTGTCCCGCGGCTGGCGCCCGAAAATCTAATTTACTACGTCTAGTTTCTAGGCTCCCCCCCCCCCCGGAACCTGGTCATCCAATGCACTATCCCCTTTCCAGAAGCACAACGACCTGAGCCGTCGCGGCCATGCCTGTCAAGTTTCCGATACTGTTCATCCAACCACGTCTCCTGCTCTCCGAGCACTCTACGCGGTATGTCGCAGGCCCTTGGACGCAGCGCTGGGTGAATCGACGCCATTCATTGCCACCCTGGCACGCCACTTCGGAGGGGCTACATGGCACTTGGTACCAAAATGGCGACGCTGTCCGTTGACTGGTCCCAGCCCACTTTGGCGCTGGGGTTTTTGTTGCTATTTTTTATTTCTGATATGTGACCAGACGACTCGCTGGGATGTGCATGCCGCTAAAGCCAAATGGCTGGCGCCGGCCCCCTTGTATTAGAGTCACAGACCAAGCCCGAGTGATATCATTCATGCTGGTGGGCGAGAGGCGCACTATTGAATTGGCTATAGACGCTCGCGCCTTCACAAGGCCCGCCCCCGACTGACCAGTATGTGCGAGCAAGACTAGAAACGGGAAAGTTCGAGGGAAGACAATGAGGCGTTTCTTCGGCCAACGAAAGTAGAATAAAGGTTGTCAAAAGGCCTTGACCAATGGTGGCGCCAATTGACACCAAGAGAGGTAAATTAGCAGATTCATCTAGTCTGCCCGCTGGGTACCAGCACTTCCGATCTGTCCTCTGCTGAAACAAAGAGGCAGGAGCAGAAGAAGACTGAGATGCTACAGTGCCTCCAGGTAATTCCGAGCGCTAATGTATGGCGATTTGGTGACAGATTGCTCGGGATTACCTACGACCCCCTGACTCTCTGGTTGCATCTCTACAAGCCAGTGGTTGGCTGTGGGCTGTCACCCATGAGACGAAGTGTACAGGGCGTGCGGGATTGCTTGCATAAAAAAGTGCCCGTTCGGCGGCGCGGCCCTTTTTTTCCCAGGGACCAGGCGTCGAGGTTGCGACGACGGCGACGCACCGGTTGTCAAGAGTCGCATGGGGATGGACCTGCAAGTACATGAAATCTACATTCACAGGGGAGCGGCAACTATACCGACAACGACTGGTATATTGATAGAAAAAGTCAAGGCCGAACCCTTTGATGCATCAGTCCGGGTCCAAGACACACACGCACAGCCCAAACAGCCCAGCCGGAGCTTCAGCTGGCGCTCGCAGCAACTGAAAAGGCCTGGCAGTAGGGAGCGCAATCCCGACTGCCCGGTCCTAGAAACAAGTGCGCAGAGTGCTGGCCCAGCCTCTCGCTGAATGCAGGCCAGGTGTGCAGATTTGTTTCTCTCGGAAGTTTCAAGCAGCCATGCAGCGTACCAGTCAGTACCAGTGGGCAGGGTCCAGACCCCTGGAGGACTGTTGTCCTGTGGGCAAGTCACAGGTACAAGGTCCGAGTTAGCACCAACTGGCAACTGTCATCTGATCCAAGCTAGCCAAGCCAGCGCATGCTGATGTTGATATACGCTCCCCTGGAAGAATATGGCAGTTGAAAAGCCGAGACGGGTGGCCATTGGGCAAATCAGCAACGGGGGCCAATCCTCAAGTACGCGGAAATTGATACAACACCACACATGAATACCCAGCAAGACACATCTTCCGTGTACTGGCAGAGATGCGGCCCGGAGCCGAGGCTCCGGCCCTACGAGTGCTGCGTGTTCGTTGGCAGATTGCATGTGCGCATCGCTCTCCGGTGGCGTGAGGCACGCATGTGTGCGTGCGTGAACCGGTGGCGCGCAACGGCTCTGGTCATTGAGGGATTGTGCAAAAGAGCAAAAGGTGAAGAGGCAGACGCATGTGCGCGAGCTGCCGCGCCGCTCAGCTTGCATGGTACAAGGTTGACAACCAAGATGGACTCGACGGTATCCGTACCGCTACCGCGAACCCACCAGATATACTTCGTTTTAAATAGCGCCTGGCACGGAAACACGACGGACACGCCTCGGGACCAAACTGCGCCCCTCTGATGTGCTAAAGAAATCGCCATCTGACACATGCACACGCACACGCACACGCACACGCACACGCACACGCACACGCCTGATTCCTTTTCTTGGGATGCCTTGGCCGTGCTATTGTACTTTGGCAGTCACGCGGTACTAATACCCTTTTTTGCAAGACTTGGTCAAGAGGTGTTGGACGATTACTGTTGTGGTGCTGTGGGTGTGGTATATGGGCAGTCGTTCACGTCGTTGAACGTACAGTAGTAGGCCAAGTTGGCCCACCAGTGCCACCACACCACCACAAACTTGACATTGTTCAAGGTGGGCCGATCGATGATGAACCCAGACGCCACAGCGAGCACCCAAGAGCTATTTGGTCGTCAATGCGCGTTGGGTGGCGAAAGATGCAAGTACCGGCGTCCAGCTGGTTGAACCCTTGGTGAGGTGGCAGTGATTGTGCGACCTTGATGTGTTGCCGAGTAGCCTTCACGCGACGCCATAACATAATTTGCTCCTCGAGGCATGTCCTAGACCAGTCGAGTAAGTTTGCTGTAGACACTGGACATTTTTCGGCGGCTTAGTAGAAGCTAAAGTCTTCAGTCGCGATATGTTATAGCACGAAACGCACGCTAACATTTGTTTCCCTCGCAAGTGTCATCCGGGCGCTATATAAACATGGCAAGATGTTTACCTGTTAGTGTCTAGGGTACTAGCTATGAACACGAAAGGTAGATTGCGCCCTGGCACGGCGGAATGGCACTTGGCCTCTCAGCCGAACTTGGAGATAACAGATATACGGGCAAAATCAAAAAACTAATATTGTGACTGGATTCAACCCATTTTTGAAAAGTGTCTCGGCCGGGCCGTTGGGTGCGCATCGCTGCGTCGCTGACTCCCCTGGTCCAGTGTCTACTAGGCAATCAGTCACTGTACGTACACGGTACGACGCTGGTGGTGTGTGGTATTTGTAGGGATCACAGGGCACACCTCGGCCAAGCAGTTTCCGCTAATAGATGTAGATGAAGTAGAGTGCATCAGTGGCAGTGCATCACACCGTGGGAACGCGCTGAAGGACGCGGCCGTGGGGTCTGCCAGAACCAACTTTTACAAGGCAGATTTTGCGACCGATGTCATGGAGTGCATACACCTGTACCGGATGGTTGGGGCATAAAAAGCGCTACTTTGTTTAGCCGTCGCAGCACCGCATAACAAATGTGCAAAGTACATGTACATGCAACGAGGGTCGCCAGCTGTGCAGAGTGCACCCATCATCAGGCTGGCGGTGGCCCGGCAGCTACCGGAGCCGAGACCTGGACGGAGCCATGGAGCCTGCGGCGTAGAGAAGCACGAGAAGCACGAGAAGCCAGGGCAGGACCAGGATCACCAACAGCGCTGATCCCCTTGTCCCTCTAATTTGAACCCTTGCAGAGCACATCCCAGCGGGGCCTCTGTCTGTCTTGCTCGCCGAAAATTCCCTTGCCCACAAGGGCCACACTACCAGCACCAGTGATCCGAAGCTCACTCTCGGTCTGTCTCCCAGCGCTTTCTTGCCGCCGACGATCGCATCTCGGACGCCAGCCTGTGCGCTGGGGCCGGAACAGGGATGGAAAGAGGAGAACAGACCACTAATAATAACGCACGCCCACCTGAGGTTGAGGTCGGTGCCCTCGCTTTGACTGGTAGGGCAGCTGGTCGTATCCAGCCAAATATACCAACCAGTGAATAGTTACTATCTGTACCGAGAGAGCACTCCCGGCATGGGGGCCGAGATGACAAACCCACCCGAAGCTCCGTGTCCTCGGCGATGTGATGTTTATCCCTGGTGTTACTACCAGTACTACCAGTACTACCAGTACTACCAGTACTACCAGTGTGTAGTTGTGTCGAGTCTCTGCAACTGGCTCTATACTGGTAATGTCGACGCACATGGTCGGGTGGTGCTACTGGACAAGGCAAAAACTACTGCAGAGGTAGAAACCAGCAGAAAACACTGCCCTCTTTCCTCCATTCTCTTGCATTAGCTTCAAACAGTAGGCCTTTGTTTCGTTATTTTCTCTTCCTTTTCTCCCCCCGCTGTCGGCATCATCAGGTCGCCGAATCCCTTTTCCCGCGTCCCATCATGCGAGACGCTGTGTGGTGTGTGTTGCGGTAGATTTGTGTCTTGTTCGTTGATGAGGGCTTTCATAGATGTGCTACAAAAAGACAAGCCCTTTTTTTTTTTTTTTTGGTGCAACTATTCAGTATTCGTGCAGACCCAGGCCTGTTTCCGCAGCCTCCCCACTGGCCGATGGCTCCATCTTTCTCGTCACTTTTCAGTTTCTCCTTGTTCCTTTTGCTAACTAACCAACCAACCAACCAGCCAGCCAGCTACCCCTGCGTAGCCCCTCATCACGACGAAATGGACTTTGCTTTTTCCTTGTCTCTTCCTTCTTCTCTTCTTTCCTTATGTTCTTCCCTTTTGGGTTCTGGTTGCTGCTGCCACACTGCCACATGGCTGCATCCAGCGGGCCGCAAGCCTCACCGTTTCTAATCCTCTTCTCCTCGCTCTCTTGGATGAAAAGTCATACGTTGGGTAGGGTTGCCCGTCATCAACTCCTGCGATGAGACGGGCACTAATAAGAAAGCTTGCGGACCCTCCCGTCCGCCAAGTTGTCAACCACCTCTCCTCCCCCCCCCCCCCGCTAGATATTTCTGTCGCTTCTCACTTTTTCTGCAAGGAATTGTCCCGTCTCTCTACGGCACAAACGCAACGCTTCTCTTTGTTCTTCCTCACAGTGACACCAAGCGCTGCCAATGAGAAGCCCCCGAAAAAAGGTCAATCAAGTGGCCCATCGTGCCGTCCTCCCCCCTGGGCCCTGTTGTAATCTCCCCGACATGGCGGGCCGAAGCCCACCAAATCCCTGCCACAATCAATAGTTTGCACGAGGCTTGCTTCTGGATCTCTTCTTTTTTTATTCATCCTTTTCACACGTAATCGAGGCCAACATTCTAGACAGGCACTTCCCGTGCCCACACTGCCATGTGCATCTCATACGCCACACCACGTTTTTTCTGTCTACCATGACCTGATTCCTCTACACCGAACTGATACGTCGTAATGGACCCTTTCAGACCGTGAAGAAGCCGTCTACTTTTTTTTATTTTTTTTTGACAGCAAAATGGCCATGGCTTGTCCCCGCGCCCTTGTCCTCGACCGCTACGTAGCACCAGTCTCGCGAACCAGGCACCGCGCATCTCATCTCGTCGCACTGAACCCTGCACTGTCTGGAAGTTGGCCGAACAGTTCTTGGCCGTCATGATGTTCCGTTTCTGTGCGACTTGAGAGGCGCGGCCCTCCATCATCTGCAAGCCATTGAAAAGCCCTCTGGGTACGCCAAAAAACAATTACGGCCATCTAGCTCACACCCACTCTTATCCGTCAACTTGGGCGATCCCTTTTTTTTCCTGTTTGCCTCTCACTTTGCTTTTTTTTCATTTTTTTATTATTTATTTTATTTTATTTTTTTTTCATTTTTTTTCATTTTTTTCATTTTTTTTTCATTTTTTTCCCTTGAGCTTTTCTGGGCCCCGTTTGTCATTCCAACTTTCTGATTCAACGCCTTCTTCATTCATCCACATGGAACGCGCATCCCGACTGCACAAGAGGCAACGCGCCGCAAAGCCCGAAATGCCACCCTGGGATGAATTGCATGCAGATGCTCCATCCGCTCTACCACGTGCAAAAGCAAAATCAAACACATCTTGTGCATCAGACGCTTTTGTACTATCCCGCACCGAGAATTGCTTTTTCTTGCCTGTCCATCTCGGCTTCTGCGGGGAATGTGGCTACTGCGCAAACTGACCCATGTACCGGCGCGTTGTAGATGAAATGCTTCAATATCACCTTGTTCATCTATCGGAGCTGCAGTTGCAGCCATGTACGGATAATCTAGCTGCCAATCCTCCTTGCATAGATGGACCTGGCGCACACTCGGCCCCAGAGTGCTCATCACTTACACGGCACGCCTACCCGACACTCTTGGAAATTGGGCTCTCGGCGTCACATGGCATTTCAAAAATGCGGCAGCCTTGGGTCCTTTACCGTAACATCTGCCATGGTGTCAAAAGAAAGCAAGACTATGCGCGGCGTCTTTCCGCAGGTTCCTTTGGATGGATCATTGCGGCGAGCATGCCAGAAGCAAGACAGAGAGAGAGAGGGCTTCACATCGGCCTTTTCTTGCAGAGTCACTTGGCCCCGCCTGTCATCCAGCCGCATCATGGACCCTGGCAACTGCGCCGTGGCCCGTTGGACAGATGCGCCTCCTCAACACAGCACCGAGACCTTGGATCACGAGACGCTCAACCACGTTCCGCAGGAGGCAGCCAAGACAACAATGTCATGATTGTAGCCATGAGACATCCGGCCTGTGAGAATGCCAACGGCTGCCCGTCTTGGCCATTTCCATTGCACGCCGACGCCCTCTCCCTAGATATGTCGTCCATGCCAGACGTGCGACCCCCCACGCGTCACTGCAAAGACACTCATCGACAGCTCGCAGCTCGCACCGAGAAAAGAAGAAGAAAAAGAAAAAGAAATAAAGAGATGTATTAAAAAGCCGTTGCCCCGTTTTTTTGCTTCTGTCGCATTCCGCCTTGCCCGTGGCGCGCCCCGAGACTGGGACATTTTTCTACTCTGCAACTCTCGTCACACCGACAATCGGTTTCTCTCGTATGCAACGGTCGCTCAGGAGGCAGAATCTGAACATATATCCTTTTTTTTTTTTAAAAGGACAAAAGATTAGTTACACCAAGATATTTAGCAGTTGGGTCAAAATCAGCAAGGCAAAAAGCAAGTAGAGGATGATGCGCCAAAAAAGCAAGACATTTTAGACCAATCCGCAGTGCACTAGCGAAAAGGGAGTCTGAGAGAGTGTTTTTGACGGGCGGCGGCGGCGGCGGCGGCCCGTTGCTCCCCGAGGCAGATTGTCCGACACAAGACTTGGCCCTCTGTACGGTTTTGCATCTCTTTATAGTTTCGTGTTGTCTTTGGTGCAGCTTCCTGTGCCATTGTCTGCGCCGAGCCTGACCTGTCTCATCTACCGCTCGTCGCTCCCCATTACCGGTTTTTATTTTTTTTTCTTTTTATTTTTTTGTGTATACATATTCGCCCAATGTCAAGCGTCTGCTCCGGAGCATACACCATTTGACAGCACCGCTCAAGACACGGCGGCCGGAAAGAGCAGGGATGCCCATCAACGATTTGCGGCACGAGTTCTTTCCCAGTATCCTTCTCGGGCAACAGTCTGCCAACCGTTGAGTCAAAGACTCAAGAGGCTATGCGGTCTCATTTGGGGCCCGTCTGGCCGCACATGGCTTTTTCCATCTCCATCACGCCCCGTCACCGCAACGAAAAAGTGTGGAATACATTGTCTCATTATTCCCTCCCTCTTTTTTTTTTTCCTTTTTTTTTTCTTTTCACCTGTGGCATGGCTTGCAAACAATGAACCTCGACCATTTCATTCCGCGAATGGGATTGCGATGAAAAGACATGGCATTCCTGGCACATACTCGACACACTCTCCACGCTCACACAACCTTCTGCGAGATAAATAAAGATTGCCCTTTCCATGAAAAAGCAAAAAAGAAGAAGACGCTTGCGCCCTTTCTGATCCTTGCACGTCGACTTTCTTAAGGATAGACAGGCCCAAGTCAATCGCCGACCTGACTCGCCCATGCACAAGGAACACCCACCGCCCGTCGCATCTTTCCCTGTCCTGGTATAGCTAATCAAGTATTCCGTCTTTGCTCCACTGCTAGAGATTGCCATGCTTGTTGATCTCGCTCGAGCTGGCTATGCCGCGTTGGTTTAGAACCTGGAAACATTGCTTCTGCCGCTGGATGGCCACAATGCATCCGGTTGCATCCTCCATCCAGACCACCGCTCAACATCCTCCTCGTCCTCCCCATGCAGGTAGAGTATGCAAAGTACATGTCGTGGTGGCTTGTAGCGAACTCACGTAGGCCCTGGTCCTTTCTACCAGTACTGGCAGCATGCCATTCCACGTGGGAGCTGCACACCCTGCAGAAGTCACTGCCAGGAAATGCTTGCTTGACAGTCTACGCAGCACTTTTCTAGTCAGGTTCCAATCTCTGCATATCGGTACATGACTCAGCCTAGACTTATTCCTCTTATCATCTTATGACGTCCCGTGGACATGGCGCAATGCGTTTGTGTGTCTAATACGCGGATTCCGAGCGTGGCATTCTCAACGTCTCCTCTCCTCGTCCCGTGTAATATCATGACATCTGTCTCTGAATTCAGCGACAATCTCTCAATTCATGCATCAATCGATGTACACGGGCAGCAACCCCAATCCTTGAC